>VDFB02065351.1:0-37258 GCA_007258455.2 Sequoia sempervirens
GTTGAGGAGGTATGTACTGGTATTCTTTGATGATATTTTGGTATACAGCAAAACATGGGATGATCATATAGCACATCTTGACATAGTGTTGGGCATTTTGGGGAAAGAATCCTTGTATGCAAAGGAGTCTAAATGTGACTTAGGGATGATAGAGTTATTATATCTTGGTCACATCATCATTTCTGAGGGAGTACGTATGGACCCTGAGAAGATTAAGGCGATTGTTGAATGGCCTACACCAGTGAATCTTACTCAGCTCAGAGGATTTTTGGGGTTGTGTGGATTCTACCGCAGATTTGTTAATGGATATTCATGCCATGCCGCACCACTCACAGACTTGACCAAGAAAGGGGCTTTCGTTTGGACTCCAGAGGCGCAGGACTGCTTTGAGATGTTCAAACTAATCATGACTACATGCCCAGTGCTTGCTTTGCCAGATTTTTCTAAACCCTTTGAGCTGCAATGTGATGCTTCAGGAGAGGGAATTGGTGCAGTCCTTATGCAGGACAAACATCCGATTGCTTTTGAGAGTCGGAAGCTTCGTGGTCCAGAGAGGGGATATAACATATATGATAAGGAGATGTTGGCCATTATGCATGCATTGGCCAAATTCAGACAGTATTTGGTGGGCAGCAAATTTGTGGTTAAGACAGACCACAACAGCTTGAGGCACTTCCTTGGGCAACGGGATCTTAATGATCGACAACAAAAATGGGTGAGTAAGCTACAATCATATGACTTTGATATTTCCTTTGTTAAAGGAACACAGAATATTGTGGCCGATGCTTTATCCCGACGTCCCCACTTAAGCTCTATGACTGGGATTGCGGAAGATTGGAGGCACCTGATAGTGGCAGAATATGTTAAGGACAGTTGGGCTACAGGGATTGTTGATGGATCAGTGCAGGATGATAGGTACACAGTTGTAAATGATCTTATCATTTACAAGGGGAGGATCTATTTGATTCCGGGATCGGAAATAAAAATCACCATTTTGAGGGCTTTCCACGATGCACCTATGGCAGGACATCCCGACTTTTTCAAAACTTATAAACAAGTGCGAGAGAGGTTTACATGGAAAGGCCTTAAATCAGATGTAATGCAGTATGTTAGAGAATGCCCTGTTTGTCAGCAAAATAAACAAGAGCACACATACCCTGCAGGCTTACTTCAGCCACTTCCAATTCCTGACAGGAAGTGGGAGTGTTTGTCGATGGACTTCATCACTGGCTTGCCTAAAGCCCAAGGGCGAGATTGTATCTATGTGGTTGTAGATCGTTTGACTAAATTTTCTCACTTCTTTCCGATCACATCTACATATACAGCTATTCAGGTAGCAGAGTTGTTCTTCCAGGAGGTTTTCAGACTGCATGGGCTACCTCAGAACATTGTCAGTGATAGAGATAGTCGATTCATGAGCCACTTTTGGCAGGAGCTATTCAGGCTATGTGGGACAGAACTCTCTCCGAGCACTAGTTACCACCCACAGACTAACGGACAGACAGAAATAGTAAATAAATGGGTGGAAGGGTATTTGAGAAACTACATCGCAGGACAGCAGAAGGGGTGGGTCAAGTGGCTACATCTTTGTGAGTATTGCTACAATACCACTTACCATCTCTCTATTCAGGTGACACCATTCATGGCCTTGTATGGATATGATGCGCCTAATTTCCTGGACCTCTTGTTGAGTGACAGTCGTGTGCCTAGTGCTGGTGATCTCTTACAGGATAATCAAGACATTATGAGAGCTTTACGGGAAAATATCCAAAAGGCACAAAACCAACAAAAGCAATATGTAGATCAAAAGAGGGTTGAGCGCTCCTTCGAGGTTGGCGATATGGTGTACTTGATGTTGCAGCCTTACAGGCAGTCCACTCTCAAGAAGAGCGGAGCAGAAAAGCTTAAGCCACGTTACTATGGTCCTTTCAGGATTATCAGGAGGGTAGGAGAAGTGGCTTATGAGTTGGAATTTCCTGCTAACAATAGTGTGCATAATATTTTCCATGTATCTCGCCTCAAGAAGGCGTTGGGACATCGTGTGGTTCCCTCCACGACATTGCCACCATTGAATGATGAAGGGAAACTAATTTTGGTGCCAGAGGCTATATTGGACGTATGTGAGAAGACTACTCAGAAACGGGTTATCAGTGAATATTTGATCAAGTGGAAGGACTTACCAGTTGAGGATGCAACATGGGAAAGTGAGGAGATCTTGCAGCATCCTGAATTTAGATTGCTTGGGGACAAGCAATTTCAGGAGGGGCGGACTGTAATGTCCCCTTCCAGTTAACATCGACAAATTAGCAGGATTAGCCTATTAACGGCTCTCGTAGGCTAATGAGGCATGGTGAGAGAGTCATTTTGCAGTCACTTGGTGATTATTTGGCTCAGTTTTTAATTGGGAAAGGGTTTTCCATTATATTTAATTATTATTTCTATTTACGGAAACCTTATTTTATAATTTTATGTTGAGATGCACTTTTTAATAATATAACATTTTAATAATTCATAAAGTGCAAAAAGATTATAATATACTGGAATCTTCTAGAAGGTCAAAAAATAATATTATTTTATTAAGGCCGACCTCTAGAGGAAAAGAATAAATAGACCTTGAGGTCTCACCATTTGGGCATCCAGATTTGATGAATTGTTGGTTGGTGAATCTTCTTGAGTATTTGTGGAGCCAAGTGGTCTACAGATAACCAGTGTCTTTGGGAACGAAAACTCCCATTGATAGCAATCTTGAGGGTGTGCAATATCACCCGAATTATTGCAGCTTGGAGGTGATACTTCAGTCACTTCATTAGGGCAGAAATTTGTGGCCTAAGGCCAATTTTGAAGACATACAATTTTGGAGGTGGCTGGCATTAAAGATTTATTGTGGAATATTCTTATTTTGCTGGCTGCTACAGTAACGCTACAGTGCCGCGATTTGCTACAGTGCCGAGCTACAGTAGTCGCTACAGTACCGCGCTACAGTTCCGTGAATAGTACCCCATGCTACAGTACTTAGGCCAAAATTGGTGATAGGAAACCAGCTTGTTGGGCATTGTCAGCTGTCATAAAAGGGCAGATTGCATAGGGAAAGTCTGAATATTCAACATCAGAAAATTACAGTCATAGTGGAGGCTTGGAAACTGCTTAGATTATTTATTTCTTCATACCAGATCTGAAACAGGGGCGACCTCCTCAGAAAATCGTGTGGGCTGCATATGGTCCTCCACTTCCAGAATTTTCATTGCTTTATCATTGGTGCACAAGGGCAACTCCAAATCAGGTTCCTTTTTGTTTATTCCATGCTTATTGTATGCCATTTATTTGCAAGATAAGGGGTACAGCTGTAGGTGACAGTCAGTTTCAGACTTTAGCATAATTTCAAATGTATAAGCCAAGAGTCTTGGCTGATGGTCATTAGATTTGTAGTGAATTTTTTCATAAATAATGGAGTTATAAGTAGTTGCTTTCCCATAGATACTTTGCAAATAGACTTGTAACTGAAATGATGCATGGCAAATGATTGCTGTAGTTAGTCTCTGCATACCTAGTTTCATATATTTGCATGAGAAAATCCAAAAAAGAATTGCATTTACATTCATGTTCAGATTATTGGCATTATAGAAGAGTTAAATTTGCATTAGCATCCCTTTCAATCAAAGCATCATAAACTGAAACCCTACAACGGCAAGTCACAAGGTTGCACTAGAACTGTTTGACAAAATTACAATCAGCCAATTAGGGAAAATTCTGGACAGTTTTGAGCTAGGCTCATTACAGCCTACCCCATGTATAGCAAGGTGGAAAGAGCTCTCTAATGGCGACTGCATCAAGAAGAGGGCCACAAGCAGGATCCTCGACCACACCAGGATTGTGCAGTATGATGTCCACCACATTACAACTTCATTTATAGTTGACAGCAAGAAAAGCGATCATGTAGTTACAGTTTGAATGGTTAACTCAAAAATTCCCTATAGAATATGGGGTAAAATTATGCAGGGGTCGCATCCTCAAGAAAAATATGTATATGGTGGGGGAAGGGGTTGCAAATTTTGAGCAGACTGTAAAAGTTTCTAGAGGATTATACTTATATCTGAATTAATGATATTTTGCTTTGAAATGCATGAGAATCAGATTTAATTAATGAGATACATGTTAAAATATATGATGTTCATTTGTTGAGTCTGAGTCTCAAAAGTGCCTGCAACTAAGTTGAAGAATTACCCAACTGAAAAAGTCTGAAACAGATCCAAAACCAACGCATAAAACACAATCTCCATTAATTCTCTATTGTGGAAAAGTAAAACAAAACCCTAAACCTAGACATCTGCAGTCTGATTCTTGCTTAAAGGAAGTGTAGACACAACTTCCCAGTCCCCAACAAGAAAATTTCCCCTGTTCCTATCATTCCACTTAGCCTCATATGCATTTAAGAGTTCATGTATGGAATCATCACTCCATTCACCTTTCTTCAACCTTTCCTCATGGTCCTTGGGCTTGCAGTTATGAAGCGCGTCAAGCTTTGAAGAGGCATCATCATTGGTGCCTCCGTCCTATAAAGAAAACTTGCCATCAATACCAAACCCTGATGGGAATTCAAAGAGCTGGTATACGGGTGAATTCCTTAAAAAACCAAACTCACACAACTGTGAACTGAAGCCATCAGAGAGAGATATGTCATGTGGAGTAAGGTCTAAGGCTAAAATCAAATTGAAAATATCATTACCATGAAAATGCCCATAAAATCTAACCCTAAATCCGAAGCAAATTTCAAACCTTTATTCAACATACCTAGGAAGTTCCCAACAGGTTTGAGTATATAGTGGGGAATGAAGAGATTCACACCATAGACCTAGGTTCAAAACCCAACAAGTAGGGCATCTCTGGTAGGACTAAAGCTCACCCCTATGTTTCGCCATGGAAACATCTTGAAGTATAGTCGAATGCAATCATATTAAATAACCAAATCCACTGAATGTGTACAATGAGATGACTCACATTTTACCTTAAAATTTAGCCCCCAGGAGTCAGCTCGGTTGATGTGGCCGCCTGCTCTAAGTGCAGTGTGTATCAAAAAAACAAACAAATAAATACACAGCAAGCCCTGACTTCAATTTGAATCATTTCTACAATGTTTTTACAAAGCACTAAGCTTAAGCATTAAAAATACCTTGCAGAAGAAGAGCTTCATCAAGCTTTTAATCCCCAAGCTTTACGGAATCCAAAGCTAATTAACGCCAGACCTTCAGCATGAAATCCAACTTCATAAATGAGAATTAAACTCTGATCATCTCAAATTCACCTATGGAAATAGTTTACTCTGCATAGCAGCCAAAATTTTTCATGTAATCATTGCATTCCAGGAAACCATGTCTAATGTGGATTTTCTTGCTCCCTGAAAGGGCTTTCTTGGAAATATAGGCCTGCAATAGTTGAATATATGTGGAAGACTTTACAGGATTGTATGTAGTAAATAGAATGTGGAGGCCATCAGGAGACATGAATTTTTAGTGTTAAAATTGGATAAACATAGCTTCACCTGTTGAAATTAACTGAGCAGGCCATAGGCTAACCCCAGGTACACGCAAGCCCAAGAGTGTAATGAGGGCAGCAAAATTGAGATGGCTAATATGCACAGTAGAATTAAATCGCCCTAAAATATATTGCAATGAAACATTTCTCTTACCAAGTAAGAGCAGATGCGAGTATTGCAAGTTGCTAGTCTTCACTGCCTTCCCTAAAATTTTACCCTCAAATTATCACCACATTTCTGGAGCCTTCAAATAGAAGGTTGCATGGAGATCAAAACCAAAAGGGAGACAAAGCATGAATTTTTCTATATCAAAATGAAAGAGTAAACATAAACAATATACAAATGTCATGGGAAAAAAAAGACAGGGCACGTGAAACGTTTGACAGAAAGTGCCGCTCAAGTGAATGCTATTGGCGGATGTAAAATCCAGGAAGCCCTGCCCGCGATGGAATGAAGGCGTATACAAAACGTGAACTCTGACAAAATTCCTTAACAAAGAAATGTGGTCTATGGAATGTAGTCTCATCAATGCAGCCGTGATTGAAAATCAGGGGAATAGCGAGAAACTTAGAAAAGATCAAACAGGGTCCCCTGTTCCTTGACCTAGATTTCTTGAATGCTGAAAAAAGGTAAACAACGCATAGCTAAATCAACAAGAGGTACGAATGTTACCTGTTCAAACACGAACGAGTGCTGGTGTAGAGCTTTTGAACCTTGAAGGCTTTCAACGGCAGAGATCGACGGTGCCTTGATCTGTGAACAAGTCGGGGCATTTGTGCAAGTTGGGGATGGTGGTCTTAGGCAGAAGAGCTTCTCCTGTGAGGTGTCGTCCATCCCATGCAATATTTTCTGGCCTGCGTGGTGCCTGGTGCAAGAAAAGGATACCCATGCAACATATGTGCCCTTCGTTTGACAGCTGCCCAATTCTCCAAGGCGACAAATATTTGGCCAGACAGCAGCAGGTTTGTTGAGTCACCGGGAGGTTTGCAGTGAACCGCACACTGCTTGACGGCAGCCGTTCCTGTTCTCAGGCGTGAGACAGGTTTTCAGACGAATTATGCCCTGGGGATCCCAGAAGTAGAGCCTATCGCCTAATTAATAAAAAAATAAAATAGGGGTATCAGTAGTAAATTAATTGTAGATTAAAAATTAATCTCATTAATTGATTTGTGATAATGAAAATATTATTGATAATTTGAGAGAATAAAATATTGATATGTGATTTAACAGTAAATAATATTTTGACGTGAATTTAAAATTTGACAACAATATCATTGTTGGGCTAAATGAAAGGTAATAATAATTAAGATCATTTTGAGACTAAGTATTAACACTGAGTTTATTTAATTATAATCATTTTAATCATATCGCTTTAGTATTATATATTAATACTAGTATTTGAATAGAATGAGGCTTATAATAGACTTTTTATGTCAACTAAACAATAATAGTGTCTCTATTGTTAAGGTCCAAATGACCAAGCAATCTTAATGTTACTTGTGGAGTTAGAAATAATTATTTATATGCCAATATTAAGGTTATAATGGTTAATAACAATACTAATATTAGTGTTAGTATATGAATAAATAGAATTTCCTTGTCACCAATCAAACAACAAAGAATTACTAAAATTTGTGTGTCGATTGAAATGTATGTAGTTGTCAGAGTGGATAAAATATTTTGATTTCAATAATAATAAATCGTTTTTAATTGGGTTAAATAGTAATGATATGATTAATGGTAGATTGGAAAATAAATATTATTATCATCATTTTGATCAAAGTATAACCAAGTTAATAATTTAAATTTAAAATTAAATACTTGTTGGTGCATTTAAGTTAATAAGATAAGAAATATTTATTATCAATTGATCCCTTCCAAAGTGAAACTTGACAACATATGTAACCACCTTATGATTAGATCAAATCCACATAAAGGACCTTAGCCTCCTTAGAGCTTGATGAGTGTCAAACCTTTATTAAACCCAAATGAACCTAATATGTGGTTTGGCTATAACCGGTTAACCCTCAATCCTAAACTCTAGTCTCCCAAGACTCACTCTAACCAATCCAAAGAGGGTATAATTAATGAATTGCATAGATAAATTTTACACTTAATTTAAAAATGTCTTCACGAAGGTGTAAAACTCATAATAGGTTTCATAATGCATCTCAAACCCTTAGGGAGATATGATAGATTGATTAATGTGTAAAAAAAATTTTAAAAAAAATGTTGGGTTTTCTTGTTGAAATTTTTGGGCATGACAATCTACTACAATAGAGTAAATGATGCCCTTTTCATGTTGATAGTAAGACTACTAGAAGGAGATAAAATTAAAAATTTATCATTGGATTCCACTACACTAATAAAAAAATATGGCAACTAGCTCATCCAATTTTCTAAGCTCTCTTACATTTGAGTAAGGGAATTTACAAGGGGGTTCCTTACAAGCCACAAAAATACCCAACAAAAAAATGCTAGAACTAACAAGAAATCTATGTGAAACACATAAGCTATTAGAATCAAATCATAGATTTGGGGTATAGTCCCCCATAATTATTGGAGTATATGTATGTTCCTCGGTTCCTTGTGCAAAGGATTCAATTTACAAACTTCAAACATGTACAAATTCTACACTTATCCTGGGTGCTGTCATAATAGTGGTTTACAATTCCTGAGAGGAACGAATTTTAGCTGAAATCACATATTTTTAGAAAATATAATGATTTAAGCCTTTAAAAGTTCCATTTTAAGGATTCCAATTGAAGGGGGTTTGATCAAATCACCTTAGATCAAACCCCCTTGGATAGAACCTGGCTAGTTTTAAACCATACCTATAAATGCGTCTCCTTTACACCTATCAAAATGCTGATAACAAATCACTTTTGATTTAGATTTTGGGGGATCAAATGAATTCATTTAAAATTTATTTCAAATGATTATGGTATTCCTCAGAACAAGCAATCCAATGAATATAATTTTAATATGTTTTGGTTTTGTTATGTATTTGTTTTTTAAGTTTTATTAAACATAGGTTTTTCATCGAAAATGAATTTCTTTGTTCTTCACATGTGGAAAAATAGAAGATTATCAAAAAAAATTGAAAAATATGAGTGCACCAAATATTGAAGTCCTTGATCCAACAAATAAAATAAAATAAAATTTTGACATATACAAAAAGTTACGCGTTATACAATGCGTTTGAATTGTAATTCGTTTGACTTTGAAACTTGATTAAGGAAAAAATATTCAATAAAAAACTATCTAACCAAGTGGAAGCACTAGATATCAAAGTTACAAATCTAAATTTGAAAGAATTAGAAATTTATCCTTCATGGAAAAAAAGTTATACGTTATACGGTGTGCGTCACTTTTTGAAAAATGTTGTTTTCTGAAAAAAATCTATTTTCGTGGGAGATGGAAAAAGAAGTGCAATTTGATTCCAAAAATTTTGAAAAAAATATTTTTAGAATCTACAGACAAAATTTGATGAGACTCTAGTTTTCACCATCTTCAAACTCCTCACAGTTTAGCCGCTATAGGTGCCCTAATGTAAAGATTTAGTTAAAAATAATAATTTAAGTGTCCAGTTTGGCCAAAAATTGTAAACCACTATTATGGGATCACCCTCCTACAAGGACTAATTTTCACCCTTATGGACAAGTGTAGAAATGGGTACTTAGATTTAAAGAACATTTCTCATCTATGAGACTTATTGGTTGACTGCAATGATAAACATTAGGTTAGAAGGAGGAGATATTATAGGTTGAAAACTTACCAAATGAAGGCCTTAAACACCCACATAGTCGTTGATCAACTATTTAATGACAGAGTGGTGTTATATCAAATATATGATAGATAAATTATTTATAATAATCATATTCTTAAACAAGAATAGGTATAATATGAAGCAGCTTCCTTGAATTCTTTAATGAAGGATATTTTTACTATAGTAAAACTTGGTTGAGTAAAAAATTGAAGAGGTGAAGTCATAAGGAATCCTTCTCACCTACAGTTCAAATATATAGTAAAGAAGAAAGATAAAGGTAAAATTAGGTTTTTGCAACTAGAGGTGGGTGTTCTTAAGAAAGGATCTAAGAAAACCTCCCAAACCAAAGAAAGAAAAGAAGACCAATAGGGAACTAAAATGATCTACAAAAGGAACATAACACAAACTATCAAGGAATAAGAAGTAACTTTGGAGAGAAATAAGAAATTTCAAGAAATAACTACACCCAATGGTATTGAATCATGTATATTGGCTCATGCTTCTCCATTTTCCCCATCAATTACCATTCATCCTTCTCATATGGTGGAAGTAGGTCTATCTAAATCATCAACTCCAACTAGTGCACACGCCTTTCAATAGTAGACAATAAGTTTGGTAAATCCTCATAGCTATCTAGTAAGACTAGTTACACTTTTATCCCCACCTTATTGAATATTGAGAAAATTACAAAATAAATGGAACTGAAAGTAGGATGTTGAGAGGAGGTTAGTAGTATATCCCAAGTGAATCCCATGGTAAAAGAAATCATAATAAAAAATGGTGAAGAAAGGAATCCTGAAATAAAGATGATAATGATATGATTGATATGTTTACATTATTGTTTAATACATATATCATGATTGATGAATTGACTAAAGAAGATGACACTATTACATTTCAACTCAACAATTGGTTGAATATCATAATAAATAGTATACCTAGTGATGGAAGAAATCCAAATAAAAATTTCTACCCATGACTACTCACTTCTTGTAGCTCTAGTGAGTTAGATGAGTAATAATGATCAAATTGATCAAATCCAAGTTGATATAGAACAATAAGAAACTTCTATAGAAGAATAAAGGGAAAATACAATAGTATAGGAAATATAAAATTACCTACTATGGTGGCATTTGAGCATGACACCTCAAAAATACACATAAAGAATAATGTAGAGGGGTGAGAGATACCTATTGATAAGGTAAGAGAAGAACCCCTATTAAAACTAGTATCAAGTCAAGAACAATTAAATGTATCTACTTAAGCTCCATAGGAGGATATAGTTCATACCATATTTGGACAACAAGTTAACTCTTTAAATATTTGGTGAAAAGTACAACAAAATAAAAAATATATTTATACTACACCTTAAGTGCCTACATGGTTAGATGTTAAGATTTACAGGAAGCCACAAGTAAGTATTTTTTCCATTGCTATTCAAAGAGTGTTATGAAAAAATAATGCTCTAAAGTTGAAGAAGAGGGCTAGGTTTTTATCCTCTATTACGAGGGATGCATCTAATTCTAGAGTTGTAGAAATTTTTATGCCAATAGAAAATAAGAATGATAGGGAACTTGAACTTGGTGATTATCGAATCACAACAAGTAATTTGGCCCACCTTACAAGAGATAAAGAAATTGATGAAATACAATCATTAGTGTCAACAATATTCACAAGGATACAAAAAGATAAAATACACGAGTAAAAAGGAAAGTTGAAGAGTTACAAGAATATATCAAACATTTTATTGCTCCTTTATAGGTCATTGACAATACCATTTGTTCTCCTCTCCTCATATCCTAGCAAGAGGAATCATCTTTAGATATGAAGAAATATTTATCTTAAGTAAATGAAGAATGAATCCATGATCTTTTTGATCAAGGTATAAAAATAATTTAACAATTTTTAAACTCAAAAACATTAGATTTCCACAGTCCATATCAATAAGAATTTGTTGCTTCTAGATTTAACTATATGCTAGTTTTTGGATCAACGTTTCGGATCACACTCCATGATCCATCACCAGAATGCAAAAAGAGTTGAAGGAGTAGGAGATTGTAGATCAAACTAGTTATAAGGAAGAGGTGAGTAGAAAGGTTGCACAAAAAGCATGTAAGTTTACTAAAAGAAGAAATCAAAATTTGGAGAAAATATAATAAAATCAATATAACAATAATGAAAAAAAATGAAAAATGAAAAAAAATAATACAAGAATATGAAAATAGAAAATACAACCAATCATTTAAAACATAAAATGTGAAAATAAAGAATGATATATTAATAAAAATATTTCTTTCAAATTTTACAATTTATTTTATTTTCTTTTATTAAGGTAAAATATCGTATTAATAAAAATATTTATTTCTTATATTTTCAATATTGCTCCACTAAAACTCGGCACCATGAAGCGCTCTGCTCCAACACTCGTAAAGCCTGCTCCTCCCTTGGTCTTCAATCCCCTTGGCATGAGCTGTGAAGTCCGCGATGATGTTAGGGCCTCTGCTTCTTGGCGCAAGGGACAAAGTTCGTTGAGTTTTAGGGACGGTGTGAGGGGGAAAACTAGGGTTTCAGATTCACAGACGGGGTGGGAGTGCAATGTTTCTCTGCTACGCCAACATAAAAATGAGTGGTGCCTTGAAAACTTTGGAGAACAAGACCTGTGTTTTCTCTTATTTGGCCTCTTACAATGCCATCAACCCTGATTTTGGCAATGCCAAAGTAACAAGTTCCATTAGATCCAAGATTTTCCCTTTCCTGGTTTGACACTCTGAGCTCATCCCCAAGGTCTACTTGGGCAGTCTTGCCTTGATCAAGAGGAATATTTGCAAGAACATGCTCTCATTTGCAGACTAACAAAATCTTGGTCCAAACTATGCGACTTAAATGCTTGGATCACACAAAATTGGAAGGAATATGTGAAAGAATAAATTTGTATTTATCCATGTGCTAGAGGATTCTTTATATTGAAATTTGACTCTACTGAAGACATGGATCTGGTGTTGCAATCAGGACCCTAGATCTACAAAGGTGAATTCATAAGCATGAAGCCTTGGTATGCTTCTTTTGATCCCTAAATTGAGTCTCTCACATTTGCATTCCTTTGGGTCAAATTACCTTATCTCCCCCTCCAATTCTGGGAATTGGATTGTCCACGCGCTATTGGAAATGGCTTGGGAAAGTACCATTGTTCCTCCAATGAAACAATCAACTATAGTAGCTCCACTTGTGCACATATATGTGTGGAAATGGAATTATCTAATGGACTACCAGTTGAAATTTCTTTCAAAGTGGGAAAAAGGCGTTGGAAGCAACTAGTTCACTACAAAAAAATTGCCTTCAGGTGTAGGAAATGTTTTTCAATTGACCACTTGACTCAATAGTGCCATAAGAGGAAAAACATCAATCAGGCCTCAAATTGAAGACCCTCCTCGTGGATTGGGGCATAATCCCACCATGATGTCATCACTCCTGGAACTCCAAATGGCTTGCCTTCTTCACAAGCTCCTCAAGAAATTATTTCAAAACCAAATTCTCCCTCTCCTCTAGCTATACAAGATTCCTCTGTGTTGTCTCATGTGGTCCCAAATGATGGGGCCCTCTCAACTACCCCATCAACCTCTTCAACAAAAGATCTCACATTAGAGGTGGTTGATCATGTGGAGGCTTCATCGGTTCCTGCACCTGTTGGATCTCTTGTGGGTGACTCATGCTTGGATAGGGATAATGCCCTCTCCTCACAACCTTTTAAAGACACCCCAAATTCAAAGTTGGAGTGGACAAAAGTGAAAAGAAAGTTGTCCATTATAGCATTTTCAAATCACTCAATGTCGCTAAGATCCTGAACGATAAAGAATAAATGAATGCTACCTCTTTGTCCTCGGGCAGAGGAATACAATGGATGTAATAGGGCTAATTTGCAAGATGCAACCTACAAATACTATTGTCGCAGAATGATGTAGTACTGAATCTTTTTTATATCAATATAATCTTTGTTTACATACTAAAAAATAAATAAAAATAAATAAAAATATATATATATATATTTCTTATTACGCCGAAGGCCTGTCCTATCTGAGCTTTTAGAGCTCAATTTGTCCATCAATGGCTAAAAAGCAGCGAGAAGGGGTAGTTGATAGTTTGGTCATTGGCAACCGTTGATTGTTTTCCGCCTGTATTTTGTCCTGCATCTTAGAAATGCAACTTGCAGCGGGTTCGTCGGTGTTGACAAGTCACATACGATTCTCATAAATAAACCAGTTTCCTAATAATCCTATATGAGCTTTACAGGCTCATTTTTCCTATCGACAGTGCAGAGTCATTCTCAGGGCAGGCAAGAAGGTTGAACGCATCTCAACCGTTCATCATTTTTCACCCTTTGTTGTTGCTTTCCCCTTCGCTATCGCGTCTGAAAACATAGCGTATCAAATCTCAATGCTATCGCGTACCACCGCACATGGTATTGTGCACTGCTTGTCATGCGTCCCTTCCTATTACCAAAAAATTGCCAAAACTGTTTGTTCCATCCCACCGTAGAAGAAAAGATCTTGGAAGACTTTGAGGCTTTACCCTTCCATTCCTTGTGATCACAAGGGCACATACAACCTTGATTTCACAAGGGCACATACAGTCTTGATTTGTAGTGATTTGAAATTGAATTTTTTGCCGATGATTGGGCAGGTACAGTCTTGACCATTATACGCTTCAAAATGAAACTCCTCTATTCCTGGGCAGGTACAGTATTGACGTTCACGATACAATCTGGGAATGCTTGAAAGGAATAGGAAAAAAAGAATTTGAAAGGAATAGAAAACAAAGATTTTGAAAGGAAATGATACCCTAGAAACTATGCCACTGGTCAATTTGAAAGGTCAATACCGCCCCCCATTCTATTTTATCACAAGAAACTTGAACTGCTTTACATAATGCCTCAAAGAAGTGTGATTTCATGGAATGCCTTGATCGCAATGTATGCACAAAAACTTTCAAAAAAATGCAATCAGCATGTGTAAAGCCAAACTCCACAACTTTGTCAGCGTCCAGCCTGCCTCTACCGAAAAGTGAGCTTTCGAACAAGGTATGAACCTCCATCAAAGTTTAAAGGGAGGGTTTTGTAATATTTTAACCAACATTCGTGTATATCACAGATTTCAAAATCCATGTACATCTACTTCACACAATCTAGACAGGTGAAAACCATATCGAGAAACAAGAAAAAAAATCAACAATTCAAAAAATTGATACTGGCAACGTGAAAATGAAAGAGAACAAGTCTCACACAGTCCTGTGCCAATCGTTCCTCTTATGGATCCCGTATCAAATTTAATCTCCATGTACAAAAAAAAACATAGCACACAAAGAGGAGTCGATCTAACAACGAATGCATTCCATCAATGAGATCAACTGTAATAGATACCATGGTCAAAATAATTTGCATGGCACTCAAATTAGCTTTCCTGATCTATGCACCCACCAACAGATTGGCCTCAAACACTTGAATTCAAGGTAGGGTGAGAGCATTGACACATATTCAAGACACACAGGAAAAACAATATGTAGGTGGCATGATGTATTGTTCGATGCATAGCATGAATGCCATGTGGAGACTAGGGTTGTGGAGGCATGTTAGTTGTTAGGATAAACCTAGGATGAAGTTAATAAAATAGATTATGGTCAAATTTAATGTTTAGTGGTTGGCACCATTCACGTTTACCGACAATGCAACAACGAAATGTTAACTGGTGGTAAGAAGCCGCAGAGGCCTATAGAGCTGGTCACACGTCACCAACACATAAATTCATTTATTTTTGCACTTTTATTTCAATTTGAAGTGACCCGCGTAGGTATGCATTCATGTTTAATTTGGAAGCAACCAGCATGTGAGGAAGTCACAGAGCCTTTTACTACCCAGTTGCTAGCAGTTGTAGTCTAGGCATTGGCTAATATAATTTGATTAATTTTTCCAATTATCATGGATCCTCATAAACCATAAATTTTATAGAGTAAAATATAAAATAAATATTAAGAGATATGGGTATTATCATTATTATCAGTTATACTGAAAGTATAATTAATGGTATTAATATTTAATATCAAAATTAAATATCAAAACGTTAGTATAGAGTTATTTATTAAAAAAATAGTTGTGAATTTTATTTGTAAAAGTTAATGGGTTTTACTGCAATTCAAGTTTTTCTTATATTTTATTTAAATAATATACAACAAAAAAAGTTGGAAGAATATCTAGTCTATAAACTTTAAATGTATAATGCATAGGCATTTGGTTTAACTATTCTTTTTGGGAGCCAACAATTGATCTTGATGTGAGAGTAAATAGTTTCAACTTGCTATTTGCATAAATTACAATAATATAAATTAGTTGATAATTCATATCACAACAAAATATATCATTCAATAAAATTAAAAATCATTTTCCAAAAATGACAAGCATGTGGCAAACATGTTGCTTGAAATTCAAAATGGTGCTCTCCACTTGGAAGGAAAATACAGTTATTTATAAAAGCTCCCTTTATATTTTGTTTTTTTTTTTATTATAAAATATCATTGTTCTTTATTTTTTAAAAGATGTTTACAATATAATTAGTATTCATTTTTAAGCTATTTACAATAGTACTGTTTAATATGAATATCACAAAATTAATTTGCATAAATATAATATAATAATAGAATAATAACATAAATATAATAATATAATACATAAAATAATGACATAAATAATAAATATTTAAATAATAATATAATAGTTAATATATTATTCCATATTTATAAAAAAAAATTAATAATACTATTAAAATCATTTTCTAAAAGATCTATCAATTGATCTTATTTACTTCACAGTGTACAAAAAATACCATTTTTTCCTAATTGACCTTGTTTTATGTGACCTAAAATGATTTTGATAGATTACAGGTTTACAATCTCTTATTTTATTAATGTACCGTGGAAATTGGATTTTGGTTACCTATTTAAGTTGGTATTCAGAGGGTTCTACTACAGATAAATTTAATATTAAAGCAATGTATTGGACTGCATCCCATTTCACACAATGAGTTAGTTACCTCATTTTAGAGCTTGCTTATATTTAACCTGCTTTTTGGGAATACTTTTATGATTTATTTATCTTAACCTTACTGTGATGTTCTATTTTACATTATTAGAGATATTCTAAACATTATGAATACTTTTAGAGGGTTCTACAATGATGTTCTAAACATTTTGAAAATTAAAATTTGGCTTCGTAATGACAAAGCTCTTCAATGCACATGCTCTTCTTTTCAGGTCCAATAAACAACATATTTGTTGTCAACTTTACATGTTTTGCAGATTTAAAAGAAAATACTTTCATTCAATATCAATTAGAGATATTTTTCAAACAGATTCTATACAAGGCAATGCTAACTACATATTCATCATTCGAAAAAAAAAACTAGGTTTCAGACTTCATTTGATATTGAAGGTGTAAATCTATTCATCATTTCTATTACCTGGACTATTACTCATGTAAATCTATTCATCATTTCTATTACCTGGACTATTACTCATTTCAATTATGTCAATATCATTACTCAGCTGGTATTACTATGTAACTTCCATTGCTAATCATTTCAATTATATCAATATCATTACTCAGCTGGTATTACTATGTAAATTTCATTTTTGTGTAAATTGTAGATCATTTATCAATTATGCATTCACTTATATCTAAATACTTGCTCAGCTTAAAATGTAAATCTTTATTTCTCTCTATGCTTAAAATGTCTTTAAATTATGGCTCACTCTGATTTATTTTTATTTTTATTTATTTATTTATTTGTTTTTTTTATTTTTTTTTATTTTTTTCTGTAATACAATTCAATACAAAACATTCTATTACAAATATGGGTCATTATTCCACTTTTATAATTTCGTATGAGTATTATTAATCCTACTTGGAAATTTCAATTCACTCCCAATTTTTTACAACTGCTTGCTTGGCAACCCCCTACTATTAACTAAGTTTTTAGACTCACATCATCAAATATGATGCCACATCAGCATGCTTGTGCAATCACAAATATTGCACATTAGATAAACAACTAAGCTACTGGATCATCTCCCCTACGTATGAAACTTAGTTATAGATTCTACAAATTTTACTGTTCACTGTAACACTTATTTAGTATGCACACAACGATGACACAAACCTTTTTGCTACAAACATAATCCCAAATTCTCTCCCTATTTCACCATCCACAAACTCTTCGGCATACCTATTGCACACTAGGGTGCCATTGCTAGTTTTAACATTGTATCATTCTTTGTTTTCACATTTTATGTTAAATGTTGTATTTTTAAATGATTGGTTGTATCTTCTATTTTCGTATTATTGTAATATTTTTATTTTATTTTTAGTTTTTTTCATTATTGTTATATTCATTTTATTATATTTTCTCCAAGTTTTGATTTCTTCTTTTAGTATTTTTTTGTGTTTCTTGCACAACCTTTCTCATCACCTCTCCCTTATAACCAATTTGATCTACAATCTCCTACTCCTTCAACTCTTTTTGCATCCTGATGATGGATCACGAAGTGTGATTTGAAACATTGATCTAAAAACTAACAAAGTTTTCAACTGTTAGGATGAAGCCAAGGGATTGTAAGAAAAATAATAATATATTGAAGGATGGATCTAAATAATAATAAGAATAGAATAGCATGATCTTCCAAGGCTATTGACCATTTATAAAATAAAGGATAATATATTAGAATCCAAATAAACCCACACATAAGGAGGTGGATAGAAAAAATAAACTTTGAGGAATATTTGATAGGGAATGCCTAGATTAAATGACAATGCAATAGAATTACGTAATTTAATTGAAATCTGGAAATATAATATTACTTGAATATATAACTAGACTATCCTTCAACCCATACGATGATCAAAATGATATGACCAAAATACAAGATAGCTTCAAGAAGATCAACCTAGCTAATTTGGATCAACATGCAAGCAATTTAAAAATTAAATTCTATTCAAAGCCTTAAGTTAATTAAATTATATTCCAAAGTTTATTTTTCTTTCAAGATAGATGTATATACATAAGAATTTTCTTCTTAGATGATAGTGTCATACACACACATCAATAGAATCTTTCATTTCCCTTCCAAGATCACATTTTGAACCTATCTCAGAAATCTCTCTCAATCTATCATTTAGTCTTTCAATTTTTAATGCTATGTCCAACAATATTTAAAGCTTTCTCTAACACTCAGTGTGCATTGTAATATTTATGTAGACTACACTAACATTTTTAACACTCTTACAGGTCTTGACAACACTCTACAACCAACTTGATCTCCCTTAGATTTTCTAACAAGTTGAGGTTATTTTTTCTTAATATTTTTTCAGTTAGTTCTCAAGTACTTTCTCATTTGTTTACTTCTATTGTTGCTAAATACTTTATTGTGTACTTGGAACCTTTAGGCTTTCACCTCCATTATGTTAATATACACGATAGTTTGTCACTCCTTGTAGACTTGAGAGTGGCATTCATAGATTTAATCACCACTTTTAGATCCTAGACAAATATAGGATAAGAGAGCACACATTTTTTAATATTTTTGGCTACTCATGGAGTTTGAAAGACCAAAATAGGGGCTTAACCATTTGCGCAAGTTCATAACTAACCCTAACATCTCCTCTCATTTTAAATATATGTTTTATTTAGATTTTTTCATCACATTGGGGTTCACAATTCATTTCTATTCTTTTCTTTATCATTTTTGTTTTTTTAATTTATTGTTCAATCTAGTTTCTACCATCTTCTTTATCACTTGGAGCTATTGTTGTGTCTCTTTATTTTCTTGTGTGCAATTGGGCATGATTTTAAGGTGAAACTTATGATTTTACCAATGTCCTATGTTGCAAGAGCCATATGGATGGGAATACATTGTATACATCCACCCAACATAGACATGTTCAATAGAGAGCTCTAGCTTTAAGCTTCAATTTCCTTGGTAATTATTAATTTCTATTTTAGATTCAATTTCTTTTTAAAAAAAGTTAGTAGTTAATTAGTATAATTTCAATTTTTTGCATTTTTTTAGCATATTGGAAATCATTTTAAGTTTAAAGCATTCTTAGGATAGTCTAGTTTTTTTTTTTTTTTTTTATATCTGAATAGTGGAAAAAACACTCAAAACATCATATTTCAATAAAAATTTAGAATTATCCTAGAGTAGTGTAGGAAATGCATTTGATTTGGAAAATAAAGGAAACATTATAAAATTTAAATAATTTTTCCTACATTAAAATAGCCATTGAATTAGTGCATAGATTAAAAAAAACAAAAGTGGTTAAATCAAAACCTTAAAAATATTCTTATTTTCTTTTGGGTGGCTAGAAAAATGTATAGGATTCAATGGGGCAAAAAAAACTGATAGAGAGATGTGGTGGGATGAGTGAATGAGGTAGCCATCAATAAATCAACATAGGAAGGAATATGACCAAAATAAGAGGTGGGTTGGAATATAAAACTCAAAGGAAAGGAAGGTGTGAGCTATGTTTGTGTCAAAGAGGGGATATGGTTTTGTGGCTACAAGGGTAGGGGAATGTGAAATTGTGGATGTGAAAGACTAGGACATGTAAAAGTGGAAATAGAAGCAATGGCAGAAATTTGTAGAGGGGTAGATGAGTGGATAGGAAAATTAATGGAAATGGATGAGGCCATTAAATAAAATAGAGAAGTGGATGCTCCAAGTGGATCAAAATAAGTATGGAAAATACTTGAAGTGGGTGCATACTCAATCCATAATAGAATTTCCCCCCAAAATAATAATTCAAAACTTAAATTTTTTGGAAGAAGAAACTTTAATAAGAGTTGAGCAATCAAAATATTAGAAATAATAGATAATAGACATAAATTCCCCTATTGGCAATTGGTATACCTTTGGAATGGTGTAAGGTCCTTGGTCTTGAATTTTGGGTTATCTACTTTTTCATATGTAATTTTCAGGGTGGTTATATATCTTATCAATGATTGTGATTAGAGATATGGCCCCTAGGATATGAGGTCACTAAATAGGAAATTGATGGTTTACTAACATTTTGTTGAAGAGTCGAAAGGGTACAACTAAGGAAAGGTATGACACTTATGAAGAAAAGCCCATGAAGGTGCACATGGAGCAAAAGAAACCAATAATTTAGAAGAAGCTTAGAAAGATGGTTGATGAGATTGCAAAGGAAATGGGCATCTCAAAGGAACAAATGTAGTATGCAAGAGAAAAATCTTAGGGATCTAATCAAGTGTTGTAGGAGGATCTAGAAGCATAAGAAGATTAGGTAGGATAGCTACCACTCCTCCTATTTAGAAGTCCTTCGAGACTAGGTAACCTATTGGAGAGAAAAGGAAATCAATAGTTATTCCTCTATTGAAGGAGAAATCCCCTCCGATTGTGCACATGACAAGGCCAAAGAAGAAAAAGGCTACTCTAGTAGCACCACCTGTTGCCCCTACAAATAAGAGACAAAAGAAAAAGGAAATGAGAGAAAGGTTTACAAGTGTAAATGTAGGAGGAGGAGGAGGAGGAGATGGTCCACGAAAGGAAGAGTGAAGATTCACAAGGTGAAGAAAATGCTAAAAGAAGAAGATTTGACAATATTAATACAAATAGTGAAGAGGAGATTGAGAAAGAAAAAGAAGAATTTGTAATACACATGAGAGAAAATAAGAGAGAAACCACATAGAAAGGATCTTCAGAAAAGAAGAGCTAAGAAAAAATAAAGAAGACTTTGGATGAAGTGAAGAAGAAAAAGTTAAGACCCTGTAGTCTTTTAAAGGTAGAGGCACAGGTAAATGGAATAATTCAACATGATATGCTTGGAGAGACTATAGCTTTGTACAATGAGGTTAATGACACTGTTAAGGCCACAATAGTAGAGGCCATTGTAAAATACATCATAATGCTTGAGGTGGACATGAGGAACATACAAAAGAAGTTACCTGTGGAGCTTTGGACTGTTTTGGTAAAGAGAAGACAAGAGGCTATTGAAGAGGATGCTAAGATGAAGGCCCATTCTCTTGAAGTGATTAGTGCTCCCTTGTCTACAGAAAATAAAGCCACATTGGCCCAATTGTACATAAAATAACTAAGAACTAAACAAAGGGTAACAATGTTGATGAGTAGTAACAAGGATAATCATGAGAGACTTTGATAGGAGACTATTGACAAGGTTGCAAACCTAGCATAGAGGATAGGGATGACCCCAAAGCACAAGGATCCTGCTCTGAAAGTTGAAGAAGAAGAGAACATTGATTCTCAACATGAGCATATACAAGAAAATACCCCTCTAAAAATAGAAGAGATGATATAGGAAGATGCAGAAGCAGACAAAAATGTTGAAGAAGAGATAGATTCTAGTGAGGAAGTAGCAAAGGAAGATACATCCACTCCTCCAGTACCTAAAGTAAATGTCACTCCTTTGGTTAACACAAAGAACCTTGCAGAGGAAGAGAATAAGGATGATGGTGAAGAAAATGATGATGTGGAGAAGGAAGAAGAGCAAGAAAAGGAAGATGAAGATAAGAATAAGGATACATCTACAGATGCAAAAAACAAAAGAGGAAAATCCAATAAACTTTGGGAAGAATTGGTAAGAGGACTTAAAGGGGAAAGATGTGGAAATTACAAAGGATTTTGGTGAATCCTCTGACTCCTCCAGAGATTCCTTGAAGAACCTACTCAACATGCAACTTAATTTCTAATTTTTTGTGTCATAATAATTGCTATAACTACCAATGCAATAGGGAAATGTAGATCTGGACAAGATCTCTCCACTCCACAAGCTACAATTGGTAAATGCATTTCATGCATCTTCCCAGAAGGATATCGTAGAAACACACGAAAAGAGTGGAGAGTTAATGGAGGAAGCAAACAAAGCATTACAAGAATTTATACCTAGAGAAAAAAAGACACATCTCTCTCTGGTATGGAAAAATTAAAACTTTTAATTGATTCTTTGAAAGAATATGCATTTGGACTTAGAGGTGAAGTAGAAAAAGAATTAGAAAAGAGAATAATTGATAAAAAGATTATGAAGATCATGGGGAAGTGTGCAATTGCACACAAAAAGCTTTTAGAAATGGTGAAGGATGCATAGATTTATGTGGATGAGGCGGAGGCCTTATTCTAATACTACATGAAGTGGCTTGAAGCCACACAAAATATAAAAAGTGAAATGGACTCCATTGAGTCCCAGATCAATAAAGCCTCTAGTGCATATGATTTGGCATTAGACTTAGCTGGTACCACAAGGAGTGTAATTGAAGATATGCATAAGAAGTTCTTCTAGCTACAAGCACAAAGGGAAAATGTCATTTTGTAGTTTTGAGAAATAAGGGACGTGGTGAACGACAAATTTATACCTATCTCAAGTGCCCTTTTGAGTGCTAATAAGGCTATGCAGATGAATATGGTACCTAGCACTCTAGAAGAAGGAGAAGAGATATTGATGGAGTTTGAAATGTAGTGCAGATTGCTTGAGCCAGCATTGAAGACATGGATTGATGGCAAGCAAGCATGGAAAAACCATTTGTAGAAGTTGCAGGCGTCAACTTCTTCTGGTTGACATATTTCTCATTCTTTATGTATTTCAATTTTTAGTTTCAAGATTCTTTGTACATGTGCAGAGTATATAGAGTAGTGTCTAATACAAAAATTTTGGTTTTACTTTGGTATATGACTTAGATTCCAAGTCAATTCAATCTTCCAGTTTGTACATATGTATATATTTCTCCTGGGGGGAAATATGGTATAAGTCAAAATAGCTATAAAAATTGTAGGCATCCTTTTCCCTTCATGTTAAAGGGGGAGAATGTTTTGGAGATATTTTTACATGTTTCCATCAATGACAAAGGGGGAGATTGTTGGAAGAATGGCATTGATGTTGTTGTTGGCAACATGAGCATGAGAAATAAGCACAAGGTATATAAAAATGTATTGCAGTGTTGTCATTGATGTCAACATTGTATCTTGATGTGGGAATCATGGTGTAGATCATTTTGGTTGGTTCTAATAGTTTTTGGAGTGTTTGTGGAAGACATTTTTGTAAGATGGTTTGATTCAGTAAAGTGGTTGTGATGGAAAATTGACTAAGTGTCAACTCTATTATTTTTTTGTAATAAAGCATCTTGTTTTTGGGTCTGCATCAGTCTACAAATGAAGATTTTATTATGCACTTCTAACATTATTTTGTTAGGTGTTAGAAGTATTTGATTCCAAAATTTCATCATGTTTTGGCTTTTAGTTTGAAATATCTAAGTGGCAGAAATTCAGTTTGGTAGTTTATAGTCATTTCTTTTACAATGCATTTGAGTGGGAGAGTCTGCACTCCTCCATGGATAAGTTTTTGGATTTCCACTCTTGAGGATATATTGACAGATGGCATTAGTGTGTGAATTCTAGTTGGCAATGAATGTTGAGTTCATGTGTCCAAATGTGGATACATACTTGAAGAATTTTGGTATTAGGTATTCCGCAGTGATGACCTAATAAGTTTGAAGGTATGCGAAGGTTAAATATTCATTGTGGTATTATGTGAGATCTATTATAGGTTCGTGTCGACCTATTTCAAGTTATTTTGAGATTTAAATCTTGGCGAAAAGTGTGTGTGTGGAATAACTTAAGCCGACAAGTTATATTTTGAATGTTACACCTAATTAGGTTGACCTAACTGATGTTATGCTCAAAGAAGATATATATGTTAGATATTTTTTGGTGTTTTGATGACAATGATGAATGTTACAAGTGTTCTACATGTATGTGATGTGAATATTGTTAGAGAAGTGTGAATTTAAGTTGTGAATTTTGAGTAGAAGATTAGAGTGATGTGAATGAAGAGGAAAGTAGAATGTTATATCTAAATTAGATGAAGTGTGTAAAATCAGTTTATTGAGCTTCATTGGAACTATATTTCATGCATGTGATAGATGCAATTGTAACAGTTCAAATTAGGTTATGAGCCACAATAACTCTTCTATCTTTTTCTCTGTGGCTAGTGAGTCCACCTAGAGTGAGCACTTCTGTAAATATACTATAACCGGTTCTAATTTATTGTGATCTAATCCTCACCATGATTTTTCCCATTTTTGGTTTTCCACATAAAAATCCTGGTGTGAACATGTGTTATGTGATAAAAGAAAAAGGATATAATGATGAAAACATGTACAAAGAAGATGTTTCTATGAGAGAAGATTTGAAGAAGGTTGTGATAAAAGAAGAAATATTTTGGGAGAAAAAATCAAGAATCAATTGGCTTACTCTTGGTGATAGAAACAAAATTTATTTACCAATCCACACTTAAACATAAAAAAAGAAATACTATATCAAGCTTGACCGCAAAAGATGGGATAATTGTGGACTTTGATGAAGAGATTGGGAATGTTTTTTCATTATTTATTATTATATTTTAACAAAATATAGACTAAGGAAAGTAATCCTAAAAAGGTAGAGGAAAGGTTAGAGGAAATCCATTCTATTTTAAATGAAGAAGATAACAAAAATTTAACTAGAGTTGTTTCTTTGGAAGAAGTAAAAAAATTGTGTTTTCTTTTGATCCCTTTAGGGTCTAGGGCCTAATGGGTTTCATGATGCCTTCTTCCAAGATTATTGGGACATAGTTGGACAAGATCTTTATATTGCTACCAAGTGAAAGGAAATATGTAGCCTCCCAACAAAATTTCCACATAACTCAAGTAGATAAATCTATGCAAATATGTTTTCATAATTCATATGTTAAAGAATAGACAACATGCCATCAAAGATGACACAAGATATACCTTGGGAAGACCCTCAAGAGGAAAAAACCTAGTCTCCAAAAGCATCCACCACTCATGTATTTTTCAGCAGTAAAACCATTATAATGCATCTTCAGAGTCTCCATGAATACCCTTGAAATACAAGCTCTCTACAAGAACTCCACATGAACAAGAATGTAACCACACATCCCATTCCATCCTTCAACCCTGGAAAATGTAAACAAGAGATGCTCTCAACCCCTTAGCCAAATCAACCAACTAAATAACCTTATACAATATTCATTTGAATTATTTATAGACATAAACTTGCACAAAACTACCAAGTGTTATTACATAAACTATGTGACTAATACCACGAGCTTACAAAACCATTAACCCCCACATTTACTTTTTGATACTAAGTTTTCCCAATATTAAATATTTTTTTCCAATGTGTAACCCACATTAAATATTTAATCCAATGTTACATACAACACATAAAGTGACCCCAATAATGGTAACCCCATGTGATGCATGCATCCCTAGATCCTCTAGGTGAACTATAAATAACATTAAATTATATTATAACATTATGCAAGATGGACAACACACCTTTTCCTAACATCAAGGACTTCATCAAATTTTTATCTTTGTTGAAATAGATGAACAATATCTTTATTGTTTTAATCCCCCAAAAGATGGACCCTAAAAGTGTGTTGGATTATAGACCTATAATTTTATGTAACACCTCCTACAAAAAATTCTTACAAATTATGGTTAACAGAATCCAACCTTACATGGAAACATAATATCTCATAGCTGGAGAGGTTTCATGAAGGGGAGATAGATCATGGATTCCTTCATCGAATATTAAGAAGTTATCCATTCAATAGAAAAAAGTAAAAAGTAGGGAATGGTCATTTCAAAAGCCTATGATAGGGTCAACTAATGCTTTCTCTTCATTGTGCTTAAAAAGTTTGGGTTACAAGGAGGATTGTTAAATTTTATTAAAGATTGTCTTACTGCACCTAAATTCTCTACCCTTTTCAATTGTGTTCTTAGAGGACTCTTTGGGATAGGAAGGGGGCTTTGACAGGGGGGACTATTATAATCAAATTTGTTCATCGTACTGGTTGAGGCTTTGGGTAGGAACATCTCTAGACAAGTTTCAAACAAGGTTTTACAAGTGATGAGTCCTATAAATGTCTTGTTCTCCTTGTTTAAGTTTCATACTTTTCATAATATTTATGATAGTTTCAAAGACATTACCCAAACCTTTTCATGTATTTTAAGTATTTAAAGCATTGGATGATATATTATATTGATAAAAGATTGTGTGAATCTATGAATTTTTATGGAATTTAATAGAATTTTATGTTGGTTAAGGATATTAATGATTAAAATATTCCTTTGAACTAAACTAACCCCTACAATGAAGGAGCTATCAACCCGCAGCAAAGAGATTGTCAACCCGTAGCAAAAGGATGCTTGTTTGTTGTAACCAAAGAGGGTTATTGCCTACAACACATGCATTTTTTTGTAGTTGATGAAGGAAATCGTCAAAGATTGTAAACATGATTTATTTATGGATCATTCTATCTTTTTATTTTATGCTATCATTAGGTCATAGAGGAAAGGCGATATTTGTAATATCAGTGGTCATGACTTATATTAAGTTTTACCCTATTAGGCACGTCTTTAGTTATAATCATCTTCTTTAAATATGTAGTCTTAATATGATTCAAACACTCTTATCTCCACTATCTTTTTATTAATGATTAAAATAAGACCTAGTCCTCTTCCTATATTTTTGGGAGAGTCAATAGTTTCTTACAATTTTTTTTCAATCTAAGAATAATTGAATTCTTAAAAGATCTTGTATATATATCTGATCTATGATAGGTCAAGGAGCTAGCTAGATATTATATGGTAAGTAGATTGAAATATAATTACTCTTCTTGTTGATCCAATAATTTTTCTTAATTTATAAGTTCACATTGCAATAAATATAGATACAATATTTTCCATGAATCTTTGAGTTAATATTTGAAGAAGGATATTGTGGGATTGTAGCAACTCAAGCAAGGGCCACTTGGGGTACTGTAATACTCCTTGTAGTTTAGATTATTAATTACTATAGAATGAATTGCTAAATTATATTTCCTAGTTTACAGTTAAATTTAATTGTTGAATAATTGTTGTTATAGTAAGTTGTAGCATAGTTGAGTCATTAAGTTAATGTCTTCACAAGAGTAATTACCTATATCAGTTATTATAGTTTCCCACAGTAATTGGTATTCATCTAAATGCATTTGTAGATAGAGTTATTTCAGTTAAGTTGTTTTCAATTATATTTGCTTTTGTTACTTTTCTATACACAATTGATTAGGATGAATTAGGATTCTTAACAACACATACAATGCTAGCATCATCCAAAGATTATGATTCCTTGGTTGATAAATTAAATGACGCACCTATAGGATAATAAATTTCTTATAATTAGGGATATGTTGTTTTGTTAAGTTGAATGTATGCATTATCTACATTAATTGATTGTGCATAGATGGAGTTGTACACAAAGGATCAAATTGGATACTAGTATGCTAACTTCATCTCATTAATAGTTCATTGATGATACTATCATGTTTGGTAAGCCTTCTATCCTTGAAGCCACCTTGAGGAAAAAAATTCTAAATAAATATGCTCAAATGTCATGACAATACATTACCTATATAAATAACTAAAATATTCTTCTTTAATATAGAGAAAAAGCTACAAGAAAAAATTCTCCATTATGGATTGCTCAATTGGATCCCTTCCAACCACCCACCTTGGATTCCCCTTATCAGCTAAAAACGTTGAACCTATATTCTAGAATGACATTCTCGAGAAGATCCAACCAGTTTCTAGAACGGAAAACTGTTAAGTCAAGCAAGTAAGTGTCTTCTTAAAACTTGCCTTCAAATTATTCTTACTTATTATCTCTCCTTTTTCAAAATCCTAGCCTACCAAGCTACTAAGATTGAATAGATACAAAAAAAAAAGTTTCTCTAGATAGGGGCAAAAGAAAAAGGAGATTGTATTTGATTAATTAAGATTCACTTTGCCAACAAAAAATATTGGAGGATTAGGTCTAAAAAATATTGGTCTTGTCAACAAACCCCTCATGACTAAGCTTGGTTGAGAAATTATTAAACAAAAGGATTGGTGCAACATGCTAAAGGCCAAATACTTGCAGAGTAGAGACTTCTTGTCTACTCCAAATGTCCCTAAGGATTCCTTACTATGGAACGATATTCTTAAAAGTAGAGGGCTCCTTCTCAAAGTATTAAGATTGTTATGATAGTTAACATTAAAATTTCTATCCTAATTCATTTCATTTGTCTCCATGTTCCTTGGAAAGTGTTCTCAAGGACATGAGAGACTAAATATTTATTATTTATTTTTCAATGAAAAATTGTAATTGCATTTATAGATGTGGACATTGTTGGTGACAATTACAAGGAATGATGGAGGAATATTCCTTTCGGGCGTCCACTTTGGAAGTGGAAGAACCTTTCTTTGCATGTTGATGAATGTTGACAATTGTCATTTGCATGTCAATGAATATTGAGCACCCAAGTTTGTATATAATTGTGTGTCTTGTTTGTGGAGTCGTTAGAGTATTGGAGCACCCAAGACTTAGAAACATCTTTTATTGGCTATAGTTTAGGCATCCATGTGAACATTAAATTATTGTTACTATGTTTATGGGTTGTCCCCTAAGGGAGGCATGGGTTTTTCGATGTGGTTTTAACTTGTTTTAGCACACCACAATGGTTTTCCCTCTCACAAATCTCTAAATATTAGAGCCTTGAGTTATTATTTTTATAGGTAAGTAACGAAGTGCTATCATAATACTATTAGAGAGTGAAGTTGTATTGATGTATACTCTTGTTTGAAGGATTAATACAAGCATTGGATATCTTTGAGTGTGGTATTATTGTTTTCATTCTATTATTGTGAATGTTCTTTAATCACATAATCATCTTAAGTGGATAATATTGGATATCATTTTCAAATTTGTATCATATTTGTATAAGTTATTATTGTAGTAGTTCACCTTATTTATCAATATATGGTATCAAAGCTAATAGTTTTGTTGAGAAAGAGATGCATTTCTCTTAAGTGTTGAAGTTTTTTTGGTTGTAGAGGGAGCTTTTGCATTATTGGTTTTCAATATTTATGGAGACTAGTGTATACCATGGCAATTACCTCTTGTTTAGACATTGAGAAATTCAATAGATCTAGTTACAAGATGTGTATGTTTAAATGGAAGATATCCTAGAAGAAAGAGATCAATGGTTGGTTGAAACTTGAAAAGAAGGCACAAGGAACCATTTGATTATGTCTTGCAGATTTTTTCCTCTTGAATGTTTCTAAGGAAGCTACTACATACAAGTTGTGAAGTGAAAGAGGATAGGTAATATTTAGCAAAATAAAAGTTTAACTAATAAGTTGTATCTCAAAATAAGTTTGTATTCTATGAAAATGAAGGATGGTGATTTAGCTACTAAATATTTAAATAATTTTAATATGATTTTAAGTTAGCTTGCATTTGTAAATGTTAAGATAGAAGAAGAAGATAAATGAATCTTTTTGCTTTGTTCTTTACCTAAATCTTGGAAAAATATAATTATTTCCATAAGTGGTGGTGGTGCAGAGCCAAAGATGGATAATATCATTACTACGCTTATTTCAAAATAAATTAGAAGAAACTCCATGAATGTGGGCTCCCAAGATGCCTTGCATGTTTGAGGATGGTCCAAAGAAAAATGTTCTAAAGGGTATAAAAAGAAGGATAATTCAAAAGGATGTTTTAAGACCCCTCCAAAGAGTAGGGTAAAGTGTTGGAATTATAGAAAAAGAGGGCACATGAAGAAGGAATATATAAACAAGAAAAAGAGTTAGTAATCAACATTTCTGGATAAAACTATGTGCAATTTTCTTCATGACAACGTTTCGGATCATACTCCATGATCCATCATCGGGATGATTAGCAGATAGAGAGAGAAATGAAGAATAGATAGCAAACCTGGATAGAAATAGGGGAGAGGGTGGTGAGGGAAGGTTGTGAGGCACACAATCCAAAAAGATGAAAAATTCAAAGGGAGGAGAGAAATAATTGGAGAAAAATGCAAAGAAGAAAATTAATGAGAAAACCTAGAAAAACACTTAACTAATTAAACAAAAGGACATAAGAACCCTTAAAGTAAAGAAAAGATCACAAAACCAAAAGAAGAAAACCAAAAATGAGAGGGAGAAAATGGTCAAAAGAGAACACTAGGATAAGAATAGACATCAAAGTAAACAAAAGAATTGAAAGGAGAATCTTGAATGAGACAAGAAAATATAAATTAAGAAAAAGAACATAAAAATAAAAAATCAATAAGTGAAAAACACAAAATTAAGAGAAACTTAATAGGAGACATAAAAATAAAATCAATAAGTGAAAAACACAAAATTAAGAGAAACTTAATAGGAGACATAAATTATAAAAAGAAATTAAAAGGACAAATTAAGATTAAGAACACGAAGGAAACAAATGGAACATCTAATACAAGAAGACATGAACCAATAAATAATACCAAAAAAGAAATTAAGTCATAAATTATAACAAATAAAAGCAATATAATAATAAAATAAGTCACAAATTATAAATGAAAAGGAAGGCAGTCAAAGAAAGAAATATACAATAAAGAAAGAAACACAATAAAACAAACCAATAGAAGAGCCAAAATAATAACAAAACAAGCAAAGAATCAAAACAAATAATGAAATTAAGAAGATAAAATAATTAATAGAATTATAATTAACAATGCAAAACAATTAATTATAATTCTATTAATTATTTTATCTTCTTAATTTCATTATTTATTTTGATTATTTGCTTATTTTGTTATTATTTTGGCTCTTCTATTGGCTTTTTTTATTGTGTTTCTTTCTTTATTGTATATTTCTTTCTTTGACTGCCTTCCTTTTCATTTATACTTTGTGACTTATTTTATTATTGTATTTCTTTTATTTGTTATAATTTATGACTTAATTTCTTTTTTGGTATTATTTATTGGTTCGTCTTCTTGTATTGGATGTTCCATTTGTTTCCTTCGTGTTCTTAATCTTAATTTGTCCTTTTAATTTCTTTTTATAATTTATGTCTCCTATTAAGTTTCTCTTAATTTTGTGTTTTTCACTTACTAATTTTATTTTTATGTCTCCTATTAAGTTTCTCTTAATTTTGTGTTTTTCACTTACTGATTTTATTTTTATGTTCTTTTTCTTAATTTATATTTTCTTGTCTCATTCTTTCTCCTTTCAATTCTTTTGTTTACTTTGATGTCTATTCTTATCCTAATGTTCTCTTTTGACCTTTTTCTCCCTCTCATTTTTGGTTTTCTTCTTTTGGTTTTGTGATATTTTATTTTATTTAAGGGTTCTTATGTCCTTTTGTTTAATTAGTTAAGTGTGTTTCTAGGTTTTCTCATTAATTTTCTTCTTTGCATTTTTCTCCAATTATTTCTCTCCTCCCTTTGACTTTTTCATCTTTTTGGATTGTGTGCCTCACAACCTTCCCTCACCACCCTCTCCCCTATTTCTATCTAGGTCTGCTATCTATTCTTCATTTCTCTCTCTCTATCTATTAATCATCTTGATGATGGATCATGGAGTATGATCTGAAATGTTGATGAAAAAAAATTGCACACAGTTTTATCCAGAAATCTTGATTACTAATGATCATAGACTGTGGAAATAGAATGTTATTAAGAAAAAGAGTGTAATTTCCTCCACAAAAAAGTCCTTAAATGATGATGATTATGATGTTTTGTTAATTTTAGATAATGTTATTAGTAATTATGCTTGGCTTATTGATTCAGGTTACTCCTACCATATGAATCCTCACAAGGAGTTGTTTACTTCATATTCATCTTATGATCGAGGAGATATTGTCCTTGGTGATAAAAACACAAAGAGGATTTTTGGTAAAGAAAGGTATAAATTTATGCTTTGGTAATGGAAGGGTTAAAACCCTTGATGATTTTTTACATATTTTGTAACGCCCCACCACGCAACCCTAGAGGAAGTTGAATTTCACTACTTAAACGTACCAATATTTTTTTTTTGTTTAAGTACAAATAACATGTAAGATGAATACACATTGCCAACAACCTCTAAGGCCATGAGACAAAGATTACTTTAAAACCCAAACAACAATTAACATCAATAGAAACCAAAACATTAATCACTTCTAGAATTAAGATTACATACAACCCATACAAGATAAATTACAACAAGGATAAAAAAAAAATACCTCAAGATTCCAATTAACAACATTTAAACAATATGATTACAACACTCATTCCCCGAATGAGGTAAATCCAATAATCATGATTATAATTTACAAATTCCACCTCGAACAAATGAGGAGTAATAAAATACAATAAGTACTGAGAGAACAAGGCATGAGAAGAAATTGATTCCCATGAGCTCTCCAACTGGAAATCACGACCACACGAACAAGAAGAAGTACCAACAGATTAAGATGCACGCCACCCGACCACGTGGAATCCAAAAGGTTCCACTCCCTCCGTGCTAGGAGATAGTAACAAGGATTTCCTAGACAAGACCATCTACCACTAGACACAGGCTAACACAAAAACTGAACTGCAAACAAGAACATATACCACATCACTTAACATCATGGTAACAATGCTTCCAGAGTACAAAAAATTGAGTACAATCATTGTACAATAAAAAAAAACCCATGGTACAACCACCACATCGACTGCTGTCATAGGAGGAGTGTCATCGCAAAGGTTGCATGGGATCTCCTGGCAAGTCTTCCTAGGTCCCGGCCCCCCTCTAGGGATATCCTGGAAACCTCAACCGACTCCCGACCCCACATGCACACCAGAGCGGAATCGATTATCTCTCGTAAAGACAAGATAACGATCTTGCCATTCCAGGCCTTCCCGACTCATCTCAAGTCTCGTATAATCCCTTGAGCCAATGAGCGAGGCTAAATTATCTTATTAATGTTCAAAGCTACTCTATCCCTAGTATAAGTTATTTAATTTCCACTTAATTAACTGACTCTCACACGAGTTATCCTGGAACCACTTTGGGCCCGACGCTCGTTGAAATCCACTCCCCTATCGACAACACATAACTCAACCACATGCCAAGGGTAGACAATGCACTAACACTTATCACAAATAATCAAAACACCTCAACAGGTAACACCACTACGGATGTCCAAAACTGAAACCAAAGCATGCACGACCCAAGGCTAACACAAGGTTGACTAACATAATGACAACCCACATAACAAACTAAAACATGACTCAACCTTAAGCCATAAGGTCACACAACCTGTCGTGGTAACCAGGTTTCCAATGAAACATAACTCAAGCACTTCCCAATTTAAACAATAAAAAACACATGATGCACAACATCGTTTCAAGATAACACACTAGAAGAATTACATAATCAACCAACTCCGAAAGAATTAACATCTCAACCAAGGAGCTCCTAGCCTCTGGGAACAAAACCCAGTACTACCAAAACACATTCATAAATTTACAGCCATAACAACATTGCCCATATAATGCCAACAAGAAACCACTTAAGATCAACAGTCATATAGTCACACGTTCCTTAAATGCCTAAAGATGTATTTTGACATAACGATCTTTTCTCATAAAATAAGTACCAAAGTACATATATACATCATACACTCAATCTTTTACTATACCAATACATTCTAGACATTATGATTTTTTTCATGAACCTTATCTGGAAGACTTCCAAAACATTTACTCTAGTTCTACAATATCATGGACGAACATTATAACACTACAAGCATTTCAGACAGTTAAATAAGCTAAAATTCGGATTTCCTAAATCTAGTCAATCACAGTTTTCATGACTTGCACATATCCAATCAAATAGGCCCATTTCTTTTCACGACGCTGAAATATGCAAAGAACAGATCATTTACTCTAAATTTCACAACCATATTCCAGAATCAAGACATTTTAATAAATATCATCAAGGAATTAAAATTAAACCAATCAATAACTCTACGTCTCATAGCCATATACTGTAAATAAATCACTTGATTTATAAAATATCTGGATTAAATAAATTACTCTTTATTTCAAAATAGCAATAAATCAAACAACTCAATCTCATATGATTCAATAAATCATTCATTACTTCTAAGTTCAACCAAAACAGAATATTTTAATTTAATAAACTCTTCTGATTAAAATAAATCATCTGTTATCCCTAAGTTTCATGATCATATACTATAAATAGAATCGCTTGATTAACAAAACCTTTAGATTAGATAATAAGTCCCTTCTTACTCTAAGTTTTGCCACTATATTCTATAATTAAAACATCTTAATAAATAGCATTTAGATCAATTAAATCAGTCTTTATTTCAACTCAACATTAAATAACTCAACTAAGCCTTATCTCTACTTGAATATGAATACCCTCCAACAAATATACTTAACAGTACATACTCAATGTATATCCTGTTACATATTTAAATGTTTAAATCACTTGTCGATATTTAAGAATTTAAACCAATAATTTAGCTCTACTTGATCAATCTACTATTAGTCAAAATCAATATTTAAACGAATACGTTTGACTATTCATCAGTTTAATTTCTGTTTATACAAATGGGATGATCATTTCAAAGTTCCTACTTTTAATATTAAAACGTCATTTTATCATATGCCTGTAAACATTATTTTATATTTAAAGATTTCCTGATTATCCATAATAATCAAAATGGAATTTCTAAATAAAGGTATTCGGTTATAAAACCAGCTTTTAAATAATCATTAAATTATCTAATATTCACTTGGCATCATTAAGGAATTAAATTTAATATTTTAATTCCCTTTGCTCAATCCTAGATATGGATTAAAATACCCTTTTAAAATAACACTATTCATTAAAATAACGATTCCATTCCAAATATATCAATGCTATAATTTATTTGAAACAATCCCTTTTTAAAATGATTTAAACATCTTTTAAATGTCTAAATTAACAAAATGTTATCACTATAATCCATTTGATTATACTTTAATACCATATTATCCCATATTATAAAATATTAAATATTATATATATAATATTTAATATTTAATATTAAGTATATAATATTAAATATTAAACATATTAATATTAAATATTAAATATATAATATTAATATTATAAATATAATATAAAATATGATATAATTTATAAACAAAAAACTTAAAATAAAACGAATTTCTTTTTCCTTAAAAAAAATTAAGGGTCGAAACCCTAAGGGTGGGCACGCAGCCCTGCCTCCCCGTGGTCGGCGGGGCTGTGTGCTCCGCACATAGTCCATCCGCCTCCCACGGCGGCGGGGCTGTGTGCAAAGCACACAGCGTCCGTCGCCCATGGGTGGCGGAACTGTGTGCTTTTGCACATAGTGATCGTCGCTTGTGGGCGGCGGGGCTATGTGCCGAGCACACAGTGCCTGCTTTCCGTCGGCGGCGGTAGCGATGGTGGCGGTGGCAGGGGTTGGCCTCCCCAGCCTCCCACAAAATAAATAACATTTATTTTTATTTGTATTTTTAAAATACAAATACACTCCCCACAAAGAAACCCATTAAGAACTTCACAAAAAGAACAAACCAGGGGTATTTTCCAGAAATTTAATAAATGGAAATCCTAGTATTTTTAAAAATGAACGTGTGGGTCTTATTGTGCAAATGTCCAACAAAATCTTGCAACAAAACAATGGATTTTTCAACACAACCATAGGGTTTAGATTTCTGTTTTGACAACAAAACTCTTTTGGTTTTCATTTCATTTTTTTCTATTGTTGATTCTAGTTTTGGTTTTCTTTTCAAAATCTCAACACAAAATGCAAGTTTTCAAACAAATAACCCATAGTTTTCATTGGATTCAAACAACCTTTCAAGATTTCTAAATAGCATGAAGAGGATCTAATCTATTTTCAAAATGGACAAGCAAGAATAAGAGGAACCTGTTTTCTTCCTCCAAAACTTGAAGCCTTCAAACATGGAGTTTTCCAATTCCTCCATTGAATCCATCCCAAGCAAAAGTCTCCATCTCCTTCACAAATCCAAGTAAAACCACCAACAAACTCTCCATCCAAGTTGAAAAAACCCATCCCCCCACCAAAATGAAAAATATATGCTAAAAATAGAGTTTCCCCCAAATTATTCACAAATTGAAATTCAAATTAAATTTCAATTTTCAAATTCAAAAACAAATATCTTTTACCAAAAAAGTCAACTATTTCCGAAAATATCTTTTCTACCCCAAAGTCATTGTATTGAAAATATTTGGAATTTTAAATAACTTAAACAATTTTCAATTTTCTAAATAGAATTCAACATATTTTAAAACCTTCTTTTCACACAAACTAATTTAAATCTTTTAACACTTTTAATTCAAGGAATAACTTAATCAATTCCACAATTAATTTAATTCATCAATAAAATAAATCTAATCCTTATTTTATTAACTAAATTAAATTAATTAATAAAGTAACATTCCTAGCATTATAACCAAATATATTTAAGCCACAGATTAACAACACAAGCCATTATAACTTGAATTTAATTAAAGATCAAGGTGACCTGGGCAACATGAAACAACCAAACCCGACTACAACCCGACGACACACCGTGACTAGGGTAACGACTTGACACAGAAAACCTAGCTACTATCTCCCAATCAATTTTCGTTGGTCAATGGACATGCTCAAACCTGGAAACTAGGTGGAGTCGATGTCATATACCTGCCAACCTGCAACAAAGAGCATGTCGAACGTGCATATATACATAATATGATCAAACACACCGTGAAGAGGAAATCTCAGAATCGTAGGGCACTCGCAAGCGAGTGATACAATCCCGTCCCCTTCACCAATACAATATCACTAACTAATGCATCTAACATCAATAACATGATCAACAACATAAAACATCGTTAAATCAAATATCTTCTAAGTTAATCCAAAACATGCCATAAGGGTAACATTAGGATAACATCACATCGAAATATAACATCCACATTGTATAACAATTGCAATCAAAAGCAACC
>VDFB02065352.1:0-64096 GCA_007258455.2 Sequoia sempervirens
GCATGTAAGAAAGAACATAATCATTATTGCATAATGGTGTCTTCGAGCTGCCTCAAGAGTTGAGCTCTCCTTGATGCTTTCATGCTCCAAGTGAGCCTACAAATGGATGAAAGTTTTGTTAGAGCTTAGACTATGAACATTCCTACATGGTCTATCAACAGTAATGTAGAATATTGTCTATGATGCATTGAATCAACTGAGCAAAAACAAGAGGAGTACAAGAGAATACCAAGGGGAAAGCATCATGAGAAGCTTCTTAATTTATTGTTTTAATCTAACATTATTTGTTTCTTGTACAGGTATAGGAAAAGCCATGTTGTTGTTTTTATTTGAATATCATAAAGCATGTGGTGTAAAATGGGCTCCCACAAGGGTTGAGACCTGGCGTGCTTTCCCTCAACATTCCATAGAGGGTTTTCATAAAGAGACAACTCAATATTGCTCAAAGAGATATGCATCTAAAGGAGTGCATCCAAGTGCCATGAAAGCTCAAGCAAGTGATCACCTAGGACAGTCAAGTCTGAAAGTGAAATTAAATGAAAATCATAGGTGATCAATTGCTCATTGTGAATTGAAGTCAAGTGCATCATCACATAATGTGATAGTGAACAGGCATACATAATGCCTTGTTACAAATAAAATGATAAAAAAGAAAATGGAGAATCTTCTTAGCATCATCAACAACTTCTTATATTTAAAAATCTTCCATGCAATGATTATTTTCACATCATCATGTTGCTATCTAGGAGATAAAAATGCATGAAGACTGCCAAAAAGAGGCTTCTCCCATCAAGAAAATAGAGTTATCAATGGCTGCAAGTGAGTTACTAAAAGCAAAGAATGAATGAAAAGAGGCATGGTTGACTGTGGGTGCAAGGCATTAAGTGTTGGGGCTGAATTAAATGTGGAACAACATCATTTATGAAAGTAATTTTCTGAATGAAGTAAATTTTGCTTCAATATTTTGATGCTACAAACATAAGGGAAAGTCACATTGCATTGATTCATAAAATATGAGGCTAAATATACATTTTTTTTCTGAGAATTCAAGTGCATGAAATAAAATATCATAACCATCAAAGTGACCTACCATAATGGTTGAGTGCAAGTATAGCATTGAATGAAGTAGACACATTAGTATGCAATGTGTTTGAAAGTAAGCATGGAATCTTTTGTGTTTGTTTCATCTTCAATAAAGGAATGCAAACAAAAGTTGTGATCAACAGTGGAAAGCTCCCAGGTGTTTGAAGTCTTTCAAATAGTGTCAAAATGACAAATGAGATCAAGTAATAAAGGCTAGCGAGTGCATTATGATGGGGTGCTTAGGAATTTGCATTGTTTTGGTTTCACTTGGAAGCAAATGGTGGAATTATAAATAGTACAAGAACTACACAAAGAAATGAAAGCTAAAAATTTCTTATTTTTCCTAAAGTTAAGCATATGCAAAGTGAAGCCATTGTATTCTAAGAGTAACAAATGAAGCTACAATAATGGGCTCATACAGTGAAAACATTGTTGCTTTCTAAAACAGTATGCTTATGTTACAATGAAATGGGGTTTTCAAAATGAAACAAGTGCAACTATGCAGTTCGAGCTTCCAAAGAAAAATCCACATTGTTCCCATTTAAATGCTTCAAATGTAGAGATAAGAGGAAATAGTTCGAACTCATAAAATGCATAAAAACCCTAGTTCATGCTCTCATACCTATGGCCTGTAAAGGAAATTTCTCTACATAAATCACTATACCCAATTAGGGTTTGTGTTCAAAATGCAAATACAAGGAGAAACAGTAAGGGTTCGAGCCCTTAAGCTTTCAAGAAATGAAGAAACAAAGCTACAGACCATGGCCATGAGGGGTTTTTGAAACCCATATAAATGGAAAGCAGTTGTCTAAAAATGTTTTCATTTGCACATTGTGGGCCAAGCCCCATAACATTGCATTCAACATAAAATAAAGAGAGTACATAGTGATGGTTGTAGCCTGTACATGGGCGAATTCAAAAACCCATAGTTCTTCATTATTTTTTGTAAAGAAAAGCTTGAAAAGCTTTATTTAAGAGGGAAATACCTTTTAAAATGGAGAAGTGGAGCTTACCTTCAATATCGATGTGGAGAAGCTCATCAATTTCTATGGCCCGAGCTTCACATATGCTCAAACAAAGTCTCTCATGGCAGCCACAAAGAGTGGAGAGGAATGGTCAACACAACCAAACACAAAAATGCATCAAAACACAATGACAACCATGTCCTAAAGGTCATTTTTTTCTCTTTGAATGAAGTTAGAAATGAATCAAAATGCAAATAAAAGTTCTTACCATCAAATGCAGGAGAAGGCACAACAAAATGGAGAAGAAAAGAGCTTGAATGGTGAAGTTTTTGCTCCAAACCCTAGTCTCCAATGGCGGTGCCTAGCAGAGCCCTATTTTTCCCTAACTTGGTTGATGCAAAATGATAATCAAAATGTTATTTGAGTCAGTTTTTGTGTTAGGGTTTTCCCTATGTTTTAATTCGAACGTGAATTTAATCACATTTCTTTTCAAAAACAATTCCTTGATTAATACCTTGCATCATGTGTTACCGAGGTTGAATTCCTTAGGCATTTATTTTCTTTGATTTTTAAATAAAATCAAATAAAAAACCATGCACATTGCCCTCTCACTAGGGTAGGCTCTTCAGTTCCTTAGAAACATTTGATGCCATGAATTTTTCCTTTGAAGAAATTGAATGATGACTTTAGGTCCCATGTTTTTTTCCTAAGTCTTGAGCAGTCTAGGGTTCCCTGGGATTTTTAATCAATATATGTGATGGGGGGGCTTATTTTCTTTTATGATTTTCGACTAAAATCAAACAAAGATCCTTGTATAATATTTTTATATTTACAAAAATTGATGCAAAATCAAAATATTTGAGATGGTAATGAAAAATCAGAGCACCTAGAAGTGAATTGTAAAAAATCTAATGTAACAAGGGAGACTTTCTATTTTGTAATTTTGAAATTGCAAGTTGTAAAACACTGATTAAGCAATGATTCTATACATTGCTTACTTGGTTGTTAATTAAATGCAGTTAGATGATGCACTTGAGCTAACAACAAGACTTTCCATTTTGAGTTTAGTTCCTGGGTGGATTTGGAAAAGAGGTAGCACTTTGAACTTTCTAATTATAGTTCTGGACAATTTTGAGCCTGATTTTGTGGAGTTTTTGGATCAACTTGTTGGAGATGGGAAGTTTCAATTTTGGTGAAGTTGTTTGGACCAATTCGAGCCCCCTCTTTTTAGGATTTTTCCTTGAGCTAAAAAATGCATAACGAGTTACTTTTTGGGCTTGATTTTTCTATTTTTGTACCATGCAAGTCACTTGATGCCTATAAGTTGGAGAAATTTTGAATTTCTCAGGGTTCAAAATGTTGTTTCTTGCTCTCTTATGCATGGCTGAGAGTTTTATAAACTTGTTGAATCATATTTTGATGTCTTTCTCCTTCATTTGCAATAAAAGCACTAGAGTTTTCCTTTCCCTTTTCTTGTCATAAACTTACGGTGATAATCTAATTTTTTTTGTGATTCAAAGTAGTGGATCCTTCTTTATCTTATTATTGTAGGTTATATTTAGGAGTGGAAAATAGTTTAGGTTGCATATTGTATTCATTTTTCAATAATCTTTATGCAAAACACTATTGAGCTAGATGTCCCAAAGTGGATTGTGAGAGTAGATTGCTTTGAAAAAGGTGTTGTGATTTAAGTTTTGTCAAAATATCAAATATCTAGTTGATAATCATTAGTTGTCGGTTTCATTTTCAACTTTCTTTCTCCCCTTTTCCTCAAAAAGTTCATAGTTTAGGTGATTAGCTAGAGGGAACCAACCCACTCTGGAGATTCGCTCCCACCAATTGACTGACCCACAAATCAAGGATCATTTCAATATTGTAACAAGATAGCAAAGCCTAGCTTAATTGAGGGTGCAATCCTGGTTGCCAATAGGTATTTCAATAGACCTAGATTCAATAGACCTAGATAGAGTGAGTATGTTACTCAAGTTACAACCCTCGAGAAGTAATAAAGAATTAAAGTCATACTTCGACAAGATCAATTTCATCTAGAAATTTATTAGTGGGTTTTTTGAAATAGTGAAACTACTCAATAATATGTTGAATAAAGATGCAAAGATTGAGTGGGAAAGTGAGACTATGCTCATCTTCAAAAATATGAAAGTGTAATTATAGAAGCATCGGTGTTGGTAAGTTTGGATTACATTAAACCTTTTTATATTTACTCTTTTTCTTCTAGTCATACATGTGTAGTAGCATTGACACAAAGGGATGAGAACAAAGAAGAAAATCCAATTTCTTTCATGAGTGCTCCCTTTAAAGAGGCGAAGATAAGATACATGGATATTGAAAAGCAATCCTTTGCTTTGGTTAAGGTAGCAAGAAAATTTTGACATTACATTCTCAAAAGTATAGTCAAGGTGATTGTCCCTGATGTCACAATAAAAATGCTACTAACAAAGAGTAAGCTCAGAGAAAAAAGAGCTAAGTGGGTTATGATTTTGTGAGAGTGTTATTTAGAGATTATACCCATGAAATTGGTTCATGGGCAAGCCTTAGTTAAATCCATTGTTGAGATTGATCCACAAATACCTAGCTAGCAATATACTCTAGACATAGAAGACCAAGACATCTGATTGGTATTCAGATATATGGTACAACCTTGTTAGCAACAATTTCCCTAATCATATGCAAAGAAATCAAAGATCCCTGAATATTAAAGTCAAGAGTTACATGATTAAAGGAGGGCTTCTATTTAAGAGAAATCACAAAGGAATTTATCTAAGATGCTTGAATAAGACAAAAGTGATCGAAGTGCTACAAGAACTACATGAAAATTTGGTATAGCTCATGGAGCATCTTTGGCTACTACACACCTCATCTTGAGAGTCAACTATTACTGGCTGACTATTTTCAAAGATACCTATGAGCACATAAAGCATTGTTACACATGTCAAACTGCTATAGATAAAGGGAGATTTAATGCTCAACCATTATAGCCAGTGATGGAGATGTGCCCTTTCTCGTAATGGGGATTAGACTTCATCAGTATAATTAATCCTCTTTCATCTGTAGTTCACAAATTTGTGCTGATCACCATCAATTATTGTACTCGATGGATTGAATTTTTTCATAGTAAACAATGTACCTCAAAGGTGGTAATCAAATTCTTAGAGGAGAACATTATTACTAGGTTTGGAGTACCATATGCCTTGGTACGTGATAATGGCCTTACTTTTTCTTCATTAAATTTTTCTAATTAGGCATTTGAATATGGTATAACATTAAAATTCTCATCTAATTATTACATGTAAGGAAACAAATTAGTAGAATCATCAAACAAGAACATGATGGATATAATTAGAAGAATAATTGAAAATAATCCTAGAGAATAGCATTCTCTATTGAAATTATCCCTTTGGGTAGATCACACTAGGATAAAATCCACATTAGGAAATCCTCTTTACCACTTAGTCTATGGGATAGATCCTATATTGCCTATAAATTTGAAAACCCCTCTTTGCAATTTTTCTAGGAATATATTGGATTAGATGATTAGATTGAAGCTCGATTGCTACAACTGATGTATTTAGATGAAAAACATACCAGAGCTATAGATTTTTCTAGGCACCAATCTATGGTAAAACAGTGGTTTGATAAAAGGATTATATTGAAAACTTTTAGAATATCTTATTTAGTCTTGTATTGGGACAAAGCCCATGAGTGTAAGGGTGAACATGGTAATATTGATAAGTTATGGATTGGCCCTTACCAGGTATTTGAAATTTTAGGCGCTGACACTTATAGGTATAAAACCGTAATTAGAGAGGATGTTCCATTGCTTGTCAATGGACAATTCCTCAAGCATTACTTTCAAGCTTAGTGTTGGTTGCCCATTCTTGTTGGAAATTTGTAAATAGTTTTTTGTAAATAGGTTTTGTTTTATTTTTTTGGGTTTTTGGTGCTTTCTTTTGTTTTGTTTACTTTTTGGGGAATTTTTTTGTAAAGATATACAATAGTTAGCAACATTTGAAGGTGGTAAAAATAATAGAACATCAATTCCAGAAATGTGACTCATGTTTTGATCGAAAAAATAGTCCTTTAATTATAGATGATTGCAGAATTGTTTGGATTCTTTTACTTTAGTTTGCATAAATCATTCAGCTGATGTTGAGCTACAAACACCCATACTTAAATCATTCTACTGAATTTGGGATGGCAATTGTTTGCATTGAGTGAAAAATCAAAAGATGACCTTCGCTACCTTTGTAATTCCCAACCTAATAGTAGGCTTCATTTCCTACAAGTTGAAGGAAAAGATCTTACAATCAAATATCAAATGAAAAAAAAAGAATGAATATTAAAGAAATATCAAAAGAGAAAATTCAACTCTTTAGGCTATCCAAATATCTCTAGCAAGGCTATAGACACTAGTAGTAGACCTATGTTTTGGGGGAATTACAGAGATAACCTTGCCAGGGCTATAGATGCTTGACTGGCAGCAAGGCTCTATCCAAGGTTTGCTTAAAAAGAAATTTCCAAATTATGTCGGTCAATGCAAACGTCTACTATGCTCTAAATTTGTTGTAGAAAAATAAATCAATTGCACACATGTGAGCTCAGTAAAATTTAATTGTGTGTGATGGCTAGAGTAAAGATGGAATGTCGGAACGAGGGTATGATCATTTATAATTTAAGGATTGCAAAAGGTTGAAGTATGTTTATTAGGTTTGGAATTGACTTCCTATTATTTTTTTATTTATTTTTGGTTGCTAGTTGTCATGTGGCCTCACAACATGCCCCATTTTAATCTTAGAAGAAATATGGACCCCCTTTTCTGCTACTTTTTCTTTCCCTTCCTTTGCTTTTGGCTTGCTTTGGTGTGTGCTACTTTTGGAGGAAATGGTAAAATGGGAAGTTTTGATTCAGCTTGGCTAGTCCATGCCTAAGCTCTTGTCTTTACTAGACATGGAGTGTTGCAAAATATTTTCCCTAGTCTTGTTAATTTACCAAACCCCCAGGTCCTAGGAATTGATGTTGTTGCTCTAAAGATATTGTATCTTTGGAAACTTTTTCTTTTTTCCTAGGCTGTAAGTCATGCCCGTTGGGTCGTTACTCGGATAAATTATCTCGGTGCGTGCATTCCCCTTTTCTCTACTAGTTGACTTGGTAGTGGCCTTTGCTTTTCTATAAAACTCAAAATCGAAGATTCTGTTGTGAATATGTTTTAAATCATTTTGGTCTTCCTTGAACCTGATTTTGGGTCTCCCCTTGCACTTGTTTCTCATGAACCTGGTGGGTAGAAGTCCTAGCTTTCGATAATCTTTTCAAGGTTTGATGCTAGAGGATTCAAACCTTTTTTGATTAGAGATTGTTAAGTACACAAGGGTGGCTTCACTTATAAAGCCTTTTCCTCATAAGAATTGAAGTGACATGTAAGTATGTCATGTAATCCTTCTGCATTATCTTCTTCTCTAATGGTGGGACTTGTGCAGAAACCAAGGTGTTCGTGATTTGAACCCTAATCTGCCATGATTGCACCTTTATTCACAAAAATTAATGCATTTTAAAAGGAAAATTAATGAAGGTGGTGAAAAACACACATACTTGGCACCACCTCGAGCATGTAGTTTCTTTCCTAACACTCTACCCTACTTGGCTATAAGGACATTGAAGAATTAAAACCAAGATTGTGCCACACAAAGAAAGATAAACCTCAAGAAGCTAAAGAACAGAACTACCAAGGGTTTTTAGATCACATTCAGAGAGAAAATAATATCACTAGTGAAACCAAGTATGCTTCAAATAACTAAAATTCTATTTAATTTATTTATGCATGCATGTCTTAGGATAAGTGGTGTTTTCCTTGGTTTGGTAATTAAAATGTTGATTATTTTGAAATAAATTTAACCTAAGGGTAAGAGCATGGACCTGTGACACAATTTTGGCTCTTAATATGCCACTTTTGTCTGAAATCAACAAAATCTGATTTGCATGAGAAAATGAAGATAGTTACACTCAATATTTCAAGATGTAGCAAGAACAAAAGTTGAAGTGCTCTGAGTCTAGTTTTTAAGCTACTAATATTTTTTGAATTTAATGAATATTAAGGGTCTCAAAAAGGGGGGGGACAAAATAGGTCCTATTTTTATCAAAACTAGCATAGTGCCTGAGGGCTCCCCCCTTTTTAATTAACTATTTTTTAGAATTTCAAAAATACCAATGGTGATAAATTAGCTAACACCATGTAGTTTATCATCGTTCTTTTAGATAATTTTTTTAATGAATATATAATATTTTATGAATTTTCAAAGTGGACACATCCTGAAAAGCTGAAATTTGAGTGTGCCCCCCCTTAAATTTTTTGAAAACTAATCAAAAATTGATTTTTTCTTTCATCATGTGTAGAATGGAGTCTAGTTTCAAAAAATGTAATTTTTTCACATTTCAATGAACGAGTAAAAATCTATCCTAAAACTAGCACATGTTGGTTTTTGACAAAAAATAGAGGCATTTACAATAGAAGCCATGGATCAAAACCTTAACTAAATCAAAATGAATTTTTTTTATATATTTAGATAGCTAAGAGAGGTTAACACTATCATGGATTTTTTAATAAATTTTTATTGAAAGATGTGCAAATGAGATGGGGAGCACAGATGAAAATATGAGGAAATTTTGCAAATTCTATTAATTGACATGTCCAAAGTAGGTCATTTGGCGAGCACCAAATTTGGTGCTTGCCAAATGGCACATCAAATTTGGTGAGCACCAAATGTGATGTGTCATTTGGTGAGTGCCAAATTTGGCACTCGCCAAATGACCTGCTTTGAACAAAGCCTGAATTTCCCCTCTTTGGTTGACAACTTTGATAATGCTTAAAGTGCATAGTTTATGATCGTAGATGGATAGTTGAGATTTTACCTTTCATATGCTCTCTAACTCATTACCCTAATCGGATAACTCTTTATCCCTCTAAAGTCTCTCTCTCTTAAGTCTCACTCCCTCCCACATGACCTAGAATACTCTCTCTCAATCCAATCCCCTCTCTCAAGTCTCTTTTCCTCCCACCTAGGTACCTAAATAAATCTATCTCACTCCAACCCCCTTTCTCACTCTTCCTCTCTCTCTCCCCCTTTGGTATTTTTGTCTCTCACTCCATCTCCCTCTCTTAGATTGCTATCTTTCTCTCTTTGTCTCTCTCTCTCAACTCTCTCCCTCCTATCCCCTCTCCCTCTATCACTCTCCCATTCCCTCTCTCTCACTCACTCTATCTATCTCCCTCTCTCAGGTATCTCCATCCCCCCTCTCTCTATCACACACACACACACACACACACACACACACACACACTCCCTCTCTCTCTCCCACTACCTCTCTCACTCTCTCTATCTCTCCAAGCTCTATCTCCCTCTCTCAAGTCTCTCCTCCCAACCCCTTTCCTATCTCTCTCAATAATCTCCCTCCTACCCTCTCTCTTTCTCAAGTCTCTCCCTCCTAGCCCCTCTCCTCTCTCTCTCTCCCACTCCCTCTCTCTCTCTCTCTCTCCCTCCCTCTATCTCTCTCCCACTCTATCTCTATCCCTCTCTCTCAGGTCTCTTCCTCCCACCCCCTCTCCCTCTCTCTCTCTCAAGTATATCCATCCTACCCCCTCTCCCTCTCTCTCTTTGTCAAGTCTCCCCCTACTACCCCACCTCCCTCTCACAATCACTCCCTCTATCTCTCTTCCACTCCCACCCTCTCTCACTCCCTCTATCTCTCAAGTATCTCCCTCCCACAACCTCTCCCTCTCTATCAAGTCTCTCCCTCCCACCCCTCTCCCTCCTACCCCTTCTCCCTCTATTAGGTCTCTCTTTCTATCTCTCACTCACTCCCTCTATCTCTCTCCCACACCCTCTCTCTCTCTCTCACTCTCTCTATCTCTCTCCCTCTCTCGCTCCCTCTCTCTTAGGTATCTCCCTCCCACTCCCTCCCACTCTCTCTCTCTCCCTCTCTCTCAGGTATCTCCCCTCACCCCCCTCTCTCTTTATCTCTCTCTCTCTCTCTCACTCCCTCCATCTCTCTCCCATCCCTCTATCTTGAGTACTCCATCCCACCCCCTCTCCCTCTCTCAAGTATCTCTCACTCACTCCTTGTATCTCTCCCATCGCTCTATCTCCCACTCCATCTCTCTCCTACTCTCTTAGGTCTCTCCCTCCCACTCCCTCTCTCCCTCTTTTTCTGCCTCTCCTTCTCTCTCAGGTGTGTCCCTCCCACCCTCTCTCCCTCCCACCCCCTCTCCCTCCCTCTCTCTCTCAAGTCTCTCCTTCTCCCTCTCTCTTAGGTTTCTCCCTCCCACCCCCTCTCTCTCCCTCTCTCTCTCCCACTCTATCTCTCTCCCTCTCTCTCAAGTCTCCCTCCCCCTCTCCCTCTCTCTCTCTCAAGTATCTTCATCCTACCCCCTCTCCCTCTCTCTCTTTGTCAAGTCTCCCCCTCCTACACCCTCTCCCTCTCACAATCACTCCCTCTATCTCTTCCATTCCCTCCCTCTCTCACTCTCTCTATCTCTCTCCCTCTCCCTCTACCTCTCTCTCAAGTATCTCCCTCCCACCACCTCTCCCTCTATCTCTCATGTTGGATGTTGTGGTTGTGTTGCTGATATGTGGTTGTCATTGATGTCAACACTATTAGCATTAATTCATTTTTAGTTGTATATGTCAAGGATACTGAGAAAATTGCAATGAATGAGTTGCAGGTTGTTAGTGGTGAGGTGAAGTTTAGTATGTCAGTAAGTTTTGCACATTGATGATCAGAGGTTGTGGACTAAAGAGTTTGTTGTTGAGTGCATCTAGTTTATCCATGTCAAGTTTCAGAGATCCGTGTGAAGATTTGATCAAGTTATGAAGATTCTCATTCTGACATTTTTGTTGTTGCTTTAGTTGGTATTACTTATTGAAGATGATGCTATTTCAGTTAGTTCAGTTGTTGTGGATGCTTCTCTGGTGATTCATGATACTAGTGGATGTTTCTAGATTGTGCTCTATCTTTGTTGCATGTTTGCATTGATCGTTGTGCTCGAAGTTGGCAATTTTCTTTTGCATGTTCATGTTTTTCTTGTTCTTGGCCGACATGGTGTTTGTAGCATGTTGTGGATCTTCGTGGAGTAATCAATAGAAGTGTTTTCATGTTGGAGATGTTGATTTGGGTCTTCACTAACTTGTGACTAACCTTGGTTGATTTTCATTAATAATCTTTAGTGTTTTGGGCTGATAGTTTATATTCATTTTATTATTTTGTTGAAGTCGACATGAACGGATGGAATTTCTTGTTGTGGATATATAAGAGCATTTTTTAATTTGAATTGAAGTATGTGAGTGTATGCCAGAGTGTGCTTATGTGTATGTGTGTGAGAATATTGATTTAAATCATTCAAAGGCAGAGCAGAGTGTGAAGAAGAGTAAAGAAGAGTGAAGAGTTACTCATGTGGTGCTTAACCAAAACTATCATTAGGCATTATAAAATTCTATTTTATCAGTTCAAATCCATGCAAATGTAATCTAATTCTTTTTGTAGGACAATGTGTCTTCCCTTGGGTGGTTAGCCTTGTTGTAATTGAGTAGTGAGCTCTAGGTAGTATTCCTGAATGCATGTGCATTCCCCATATTTCATTTTCATTATACTTTTAATAGGGTATAATCTTGCGGACTAACCTCCACCATGGTTTTTCCCCTAACAGGGTATCCACATAAAAAATCTAAGTGTTATGTGTGTCTTTGATGTGTTGATGATTTATGCTTTCATGGTTAATTATCAGTTCTGAGAATAAGGTTAATAAGTTGAATAAGTTTTGAATTTATGTGACAACTGATTCACCCCCCCTCTTAGTTGTTTGTCCTTGTGTTGCCAACAATTGGTATGAGAGCAAGTTCCTTGGAAGAAGTTTAATACCTTAAGGTGATCTAGGATGGCATCATACAAGAAGCATAGTCTGAGATTTGATGGAACAAAATATTCTTTGTGGAATACTTGAATGGAGTGTCACTTGAGATGCATTGGTGAACCCTTCTAGAACATTACATGTAATGGGTATGTTATTCCTCAAAATGGTCTTACTACTACTGCTAAGATTAGAGATGTTGAGTATAATATCCAGGCTAAAGAAGCTTTGTTGAGTGCTTTGATGTATTCTGAGATGAAAAATGTTATGGATCCGAAGACTGCTCATGAGATCTAGAAAAAGTTGGAAACCTTGTATGAAGGTGATAATAATGTGAAGATTGCTAAGTTGTAGAGTCTGAAAGGGAAATATGAAAGGTTGAGAATGGGTGATAATGAGAACATTACAATTTTTATGCAAAGAGTGAATGAACTTGTGTGTGGTATTAGATGTGTAGGAAGATAGATGGAAAAATTTGAGATTTTTGCTAAAGTGCTTAAATCCTTGCTTGATTCTTACAAAGTCAAAGCTAGTGCTATTGGAGAGCTCCAGATTGTAACACATATAACTAGAGATACGTTCATTGGTAATCTTACTGCTTTTGAGTTGAGTGAATTTGGTGATGCCCTTCCTAAGGTTGAATCTACATTTAAGGCTACTACTTTCGAAAGAGATAGACAAAGATATGATCTGGGTGAGAGTTCATCTAGAAAGGAATTCAAGTATGAGGATTAAATTAGATAGATTGAAGAAGAAGAAAGAGAGTTGGAAGAACTAGAAGCACTTATTATAAAAAGAGTACCGAGAGCAAAAGGTAAGTATGAAGGAAAATTGCCTCTTAAATGTTTTTCCTGTAATAAGATAGGTCATTTTTCTTTAAGGTGTCTAGAAAGAGCTCCTAAACCAAGAAATAACAAGCCTAGATTTCAAAAGAAGTGTTACTATGTTGCTGATGAAGGTGTGACAAATGATGAATCTGCTAAAGGAAATAGAAGTGATGATGAATGGGTATTTATTGCTATCAAGGGAAATAATCTTGTATCTACTAAATCTGCTAGTTGTACAAATGTGGAGAAATCCCTAGCTACTCGAGTTGAAGATAAAGATGAATGGGTTATTGACAATGGACGTTCACATCATATGACAAGAGATAAAAGTAATCTTGTAAGCTTGGAAAAGTATGATGACGGTGTTGTGAGATTTGGTGATAATACAATTGGTGTGATCCATGGAAGAGGATGCATTTCTCTTGATGATAAGCATAATACTTATGATATCCTTTATGTGGAAGGCTTGAAGCATAATATTTTGAGTGTTTTTAGATGGATGATAAGGGATACAATCTTCAGTTCAAGGATGGAAAGTGTAGAATATTGAGTTCCAGAAATGAAATTGCATCAGGTGCAAAAGAAAAAGGTAATATATTTCACTTGAGTGCTACTAGTAAAAGTTGTTTGATTGCTCATGTTGATGGGAGTTGGTTATGGCATAAGAGAATGTGTCATTTTAACTTTGATAATATTGTCAAGATAAGTTCTACTAAAGTTGTGAGAGATCTACCTAAGTTAGTTAAACCTACTAATGCCATATGCAAGGAATGTTAGTTAGGAAAGAAAAGTAGAATTTCTTTTCAGAGAAAAAATCATTGTTCAAATGAATTGTTGGAGCTTGCGCATACTGATCTATGTGGTCCCTCTTAGGTTAGAATTTTACAAGGTTACAGTTATTTCATGTTACTCATTGATGATTATTCTAGAATGGTATGGGTTACTTTCTTAAGGGAGAAATTTGAAGCACTAAAAAGGTTCAAGATCTTTAAGGCTATGGTTGAGATAGAGACAAGTTTGAAGATTAAATTTTTGAGATCAGATAGGGGTGGTGAATTCACTTCTGGTAAATTTAATTCCTTTTGTGAAGAACATGGAATAAGGAGACAATTATCTACACCATAGACCCCTCAACATAAAGGATTTTTGTGGAAAGAAAGAATAGAATAGTAGAAGATACTACTAGAACTATGATGCTAGAAGGAAATTTCCCCCATATCTACTGGAGAGAAGCTATGAGTACTACTGTGTACACATTCAACCAGGTAAAAATCAAAGGTGATACTAGTAAGACCCCTTTTGAGCTATGGACTAGTCAAAAGCCTACTATTAAACACTTCAACATATTTGGAAGCAAATGTTATATTAAGAGAGATGAAGACGTAGGAAATTTTGATGCTAGGAGTGATGAAGGTATCTTTCTAGGTTATTCTACTAAAATCAAGGCTTGCCGATGTTACAATAAAAGATTGAGGAAAATGGTTAAAAGTGAAAATTTCAAGATTGATAAAGATTTAGGTACACCATCCAGAACCTGTGGATATGATTATGATGATTAGAATGATAGTAAAAACAAAGGAAAGCAAGTTGAGACTACAAATCCAGTGCAAATCAATTTGATGAATCAAGAGAATGAAGAAGAAGGAGAAACTAGTGGAAGTGCAGAAGAAAGAACACAAAAGTGTGAAGTTGAAGAACATCCTAATTAAGAAAAATTTGAATTATGTAAGATTGAATCATTCAGAAGATCATATTATAGGTGATAAGAACAAAGGTGTCCAGACTAGGAGAAAGATTGCAGAAGAATAGTGCTTGATTTCAAAGATTGAGCCTACTAGTGTGAATGAAGCATGTAAACATGAACATTGGGTTGAAGAAATGAAAGAGTTAAAATAGATTGAGAAGAATGATGCATGGATTCTTGTTCCTAGACCTAAGGATAAAAATGTCATTGGAACTAAATCGGTCTTTAGAAACAAACTGAATGAGCAAGGTGAAGTGGTTAGAAACAAAGCAAGACTGGTATGCAAAGGATATTCACAGATGGAAGAAATTGATTTTGAGGGGACTTTTTCCCTTGTTGCTAGAATAGAAGTTGTAAGATTATTTCTTTCCTATGTTGCTCACAAGAACTAAAAATTTTATCAAATGGATGTCAAGTCAACTTTTTTAAATGGCGAATTGGAAAAAGAAGTGTATGTTGAGCAACGTGATGGATTCTAGTTAACTGATAAGGAAAATATGGTTTTTTGGTTTAGAAAAGAATTATATGGACTCAAGCAAGCCCCTAGAGCATGGTATGCTAGATTAGACAAGTATTTGTTGAAGCTTGGATTTAACAAAGGTACTGTTGATAGTAATGTGTATTTCAAGATTGATCATAATAAAGATTTGATTGTTGAAGTCTTTGTTGATGATATTATTTTTGGAGGAGATGATGGTTTGTGCATGAAGTTTGCTAATGAGATGTAGAATGAATTTGAGATGTCTATGATTGGTGAGATGAAATTATTTTTGGGATTGCAAATTACTCAGTCAGATAAAGGGATTTTTATATCGCAGTCCAAGTATGTGAAGGAATTGCTAAAGAAGTTTGGTATGGAAGATTCAAAGCCAGTTGGTACACCCATGGTGAATGGATGGAAGTTGACAATAGAAGATGATTCTTTGAAAGAAAATTGGACTACATACAGATCAATGATTGGTGAATTGTTGCATTTAACCTAAACTAGGCCTGATACCATGAATGTTGTATGTATTGTTACAAGATTTCAAGCTGATATGAAGGAATCTCATGTGACTATTGTGAAGAAATTTTTTCAAATACTTGAAGGGAACTGTTGACTTTGGCCTATGGTATCCTAAAGATGATGATCTTACCTTGAGTGCCTTTACTAATGCTAATTGGGAAGGAGATGTACATGAAAATAAAATTACTAGTGGTGGAGCATTTTTCTTGGGTAAGAAGTCGATTTCATGGTTAAGCAAGAAGCAAAATGCCATTTCCTTGTCTACTGCAGAGGATGAATACATTGTTGTTGCTAACAATTGTACTCAAATCATGTGGATGAAGTAGATGTTGAAGTATATCAGAGTTGTGTATAATGAGCCTATTGCTATATTCTATGATAATTCAAGTGCTATTAACATTTCTAAGAATCAAGTGTTGCATTGAAAAACAAAGCATATATATATCAAGTTTCACTTTTTGAGAGAGAAGGTGAGTGAAAAGAAAGTCAGATTGGAGTATGTGCCTACTAAGGAGGATTGTAGACATATTTACCAAGTCATTGCCTAAGGATTATTTTGAGTATCTCATAGGAAAGTTAGGGGTGATTACTCCTAATCAGAACTAAGGATGAATTGCATTGCATCAGTCTGCACATTTCATATTCATATCTTGTTTCGGATTGATGTTGCAGTGGTTGCTACTCAGGGGGAGTAGTCAGATATTTAGATGCTCAGATATGTGGTTCATATTTTTTGTGGAGTTTGTAGATATTTTTCATTGATGTTAAAGGGGAAGAAGAGTCATATGAAAAACTGGTGATTATCTGGGGAGAAGAGCCTTGTGGGTAGAAGTTCATGTGAAAGCATTGAGAAGAAAATGAGTCATATCCTAAGGAGTAAGTGTCAAGAGTTAGTTGTGTTCATGGTGTTTTTCACATCATTTGTTGCCATCAATGCCAAAGGGGGAGATTGTTTGATGTTTTGGTTGTGTTGCTAATATGTGGTTGTCATTGATGTCAACACTATTAGCATTAATTCATTTGAAGTTGTATATTTCAAGGATATTGAGAAAATTGTAATGAATGAGTTGTAGGTTGTTAGTGGTGAAGTGAAGTTCACTATATTAGTAATTTTTGTACATTGATGATCAGAGGTTGTGGACTAAATGGTTTGCTATTGAGTGTATCTAGTTTGTCCATGTCAAGTTTTAGAGGTCTGTGTGAAAATTTGATCGAGTTATGAAGATTCTCATTCTGATAGTTTTTTTGTTGCTTCAGTTGGTATTACTGATTGAAGATGATGCTATTTTAGTTAGTTCAGTTGTTTCAGATGTTTCTCTAGTGATTTGTGATGCTTGTGGATGTTTCTATATTGTGCTCTATCTTTGTTGCACATCTTCATTGATTGTTGTGCTTGAGGTTGGTGATTTTCTCTTGTGTGTTCATGTTTTTCTTGTTCTTGCCTAACATGGTGTTTGTAGCATGTTGTGGATCTTTGAGGAGTAATTAATTGAAGTGTTTTCATGTTGGAGATGTTGATTTGGGTCTTCACTAAGTTTTGGCTGACCTTGGTTGATTCACATTAATAATCTTTAGTGCTTTTTGGCTGACAATTTATATTCATTTTATTATTTTGTTGAAGTCGACAAGAAGGTATGAAATTTCTTGTTGCGGATATATAAGAGCATTTTTTCATTCAAATTGAAGTGTGTGAGTGTATGCTAGAGTGTTCTTATGTGTATGTGTGTGTGAATATTGATCTAAATCATTCGAAGGTAGAGCAGAGTGTGAAGAAGAGTAAAGAAGAATGAAGAATTGTTCATGTGCTTAACTGGAATTGTGATTAGGCATTAGCAGATGCTATTTTATCAATTGAAATCCCTGTGGATGTAATTTGATTCTTTTTGTAAGATAGTGTGTCTTACCTTGGAAAATTAGCCTTATTGTAATTGAGTAGTGAGCTCTAGGCAGTGTTCCTAAATGCATGTGTATTCCCCATACCATTTTCATTATACTTTTAATAGGGTATAATCTTGTGGACTGACCTCCACCGTGGTTTTTCCCCTAACAAGAATTCCACATAAAAAATATTAGTGTTATGTGTGTCTCTAATGTGTTGATGATTTACGTTTTCATGGTTAATTATCAAATCTGATAATAAGGTTAATAAGTTGAATAAGTTTTGAATTTATGTGACAACTGATTCACCCCCCTCTCCATTTTCAAGCAAAATTTGCACAAAAACCTTTAAGAAAGCAACAAAAAAAGCTTTAAAACATCTTCCCTACTCCAACAAACCATGTACACACCTAAATCATAACCTAGTGAGCCATTCCACCAAGTTATAGAACAAAAGAGTGGGTGGAATGGCTTAAAATGTCATTTTCATACACCCAAAACCCTTAAAACAAGGTATACAAATCGGTCCTCTGTAATTTGTCTCTAAATTGCACAAAAAACATTGAAATAAATCCAAACCAAGTGTAAAATGGTGTTAGGCCTGCTGCCCACTAGATTTACTCCATGAAAGATCAAGATTTTTCGGTACGTAACCATACAGAGAGGGGGTGTTTCAATTAATTCTCTTCTCAAGATTACATGCCAAACTCTCCCTTTGAGTTCACAAGCCTTTTTTAAAGGTTCTTTAACCACATTCAACAGTTACAACTACTTTTCAAACCCAAATGATCCTTGGGTTTCCCTCTTTACAACTTTTACATTTTCCATTGACAACTCTTCAACAATTTTTCCAATTTTTGTAATTTTGACACAATTGACCCCTAACACACTCTAACCACCCCAAAACATCATAAGTGGTATAATTAGACCTTATTCAACCTAAGAACATGACTCCAAACAAGAAAAATACCATTTTACCCTCCTTGACAACTTTTTGACATGATTTGCAAATTTTAAATTTGTTGCCCAAAATGTCTCAAATAACCACAAAATGGAATGCAATCAACAGTATGGATATGTTTGAAAAAATGCATTACAACTGCTTTTCTTGTGTTATGGAGGTAGATGTATGCATGAAAATTATTGTAGCATATAGACATGTTTGATAATTCCAAACAACTTGCTGCCTTCTTTCATAAAATGCTTTGGTGTGTTCAATAACATGCAATGTAATCAACATTGTCAATATGTTTCATAAAATGCATTACTTAATTTTGTTCTATGTGTGATTGTGAACATGTAGCATTCAACTTCATGCCAAGGAAATGACCAAAGCCTCTAACACTGGAAGAACGTGCAATAAAAAATGCAAGGAGAAGAGAATAAAAAATTGCAGCTCATGAAGCAAATGAATTGTAGCCCATATAGCCAAGAATTCCCGTGCAATCTAAGAGAGATGTACAATTGGGAAAAAAAATGGAACAAATGAAAAAAATTCATGGAAGCACAAAAATGGATCCCCAATTTGGAGGCACAACATCAACCATAGGTGAAGTTCAATGCACATCTCCAGTTGAAGACACACCAGCAACAACATGTGGTCTTCCAAGTACATCATAAATCACATCTATAGTTGAAGAAACACCATCAACAACATTGCATTTTGAAAGTACATCAGCAAACATGCCTCTTTTTGAAGTCACTCCACAAATGACATCTCAAGTTGGAGGTACAACATTGTTTACATGTCAGTCTCAAGGTATGCCATCAATTGCACCTCTGATTGAAGGTACACGATCTATTCCCGATGTTGTTGACATTCCTAACATTGACACAAATTTACATTTGAGAACTCCTCCTAGATTTTTGCATAGAAATCCTAGATTTTTTATTGGTATTGATTCCATTATTTTGAAATGGATGCCTGATAAGATGAAAAAATGTACATGTCAAAGAACTACATAGAGGATATGGAGTTTATTTTTTGAGAAGCTAAGTGAGGGTGGAAGATGCCAACTATTTGTTGAAATGATGAGGCAAATAAAATTTAGGCCCACCATGAAGGATCTGGGGCTAAGATTTTTGAATGACTCAAGTCAAAATTCCATTGTAAACAACTTGATGAGTGTATACAAGAGTGTGGGTTCTACCTCACACACGAAGGATAGTTGTGCCACAAGATGTGTGATGACAACAACATTGTTAAGTAGTCAAACAACGAACAAGGAGAACCTTACAAATACAAGTAAGCCTTTGAAAATAAGTAGATCATCTCTAATTAGAGCCAAAGGAAGGTGTGAAAATTGGAGGATCCAAATAGCAATGAGTTATGGGCATTCTCAGGTAGAGTGCCACAGAAAGATAAAATAATTGCTCAAGGCTTGAGATATTTAATAGTAGATTATTGGAAGGATAACAGAAGGACCTATCCTAATCAAAGAGATGTTTTAAGAAGGATAATTGGTAGTTAAATCCATTATCCAAATCCAAATCATTATTTGGATACCACTCAAACCCAATTTTTTGCTATTTTTGTACAAAAGTTTCTTGAAATTAAAATATGTCAAAGGTATTTTGAAATGATAAATCCTTTTTATATCAAAATAAATCACACATGTACTACTTGTTTTTGTAGAGTACATATTGATTTTTCTAACCATTATGATGTTTATGGACGTATATGTGTAGATATGCATACTGACAATGTTTTGTAGGAATGTAACATAAGGCCTCCACCTAAATCCTCAAGGGAATTCTTATCTTCCATTTTATGTGAAAGAGAGGATGGTCAAATTTTTTACAAGAATTCATGTTTGGATGGCACATGTGATAATTGCGGTGGCATGCAACATTTGCCAATTTTCTAACACATGGCTAGTACACACACAATTGGAAACAAAATTGTCAAATTTGGAAAATACAAGACAGTGGCCTACAGTCTAAAAGATGGGAAGGAAGCAAGGAAGTTTGAATTGGTCAGTGAGAAGATTCCAGTATATCAATTTATGGGAATTTTCCATGTTCAGGTGGTGTATGAGTATGCAAGGCATACACAAAGAGCTCAATAGTTGGACTCATAGTTCAAGTTATGCAAGGACACATTTCCACTTCACAACATATTTTTAGTTGTCAACTTCACGGAGAACTACACACTACAACCAAAAAATGAGGTGCAATCGTAGCACTACAACTCCATGCAAGTTGCTATATTTGTGCATATAACATTCATTCATGCAAATGATAGTACATAGGATAATAGGAAAGTATTGATGGAGTATCACTTTTACATTAGTGATGATTGCACACATTCTACCGAGTTGGTGCAAGGTTGCTTTTAGATGATCTATGCTAATCTGGCTAGCAGGGGTATATCATTCAGTCAACATATAATATGGTCAGATAATTGTACATCACAATTCAAGAATGCCATAATTTTTTACTGGTTGAGCAGGATGCATAGGATCAGTGGTGTTCAACTTATGTGGAACTTCTCAGAGGTCGGGCATGGAAAGGGGGAGCATGATGGAGTAGGTGCATGTATCAAAAGAGCCCTAGCATGAGAAGAGTTAAAGTACAAAGATAGTGTAAAATTAATAGATGTAAGATCAATTTTCGAGTGTTGCAATCATGCAATGGGTCTAGGCAGTCAAGGTAATTCTTTAGTTCATAGATTTTTTCATTTAGTAGATGATACTAACATTGAAAAATATGAGGATTGTTGTACACTAACAGGGTTGAGTGAGCTACACTCTTTTAGAAGCTCCAATGTAGGTACATGGACTATCCATACATGGAAGATGGAATGCTTTTGTCCTGCATGTACACTTCAAGCATGGAAGGATTGTGAGTCAATAGAGTGGGTTGATGAATTGTCTGTAAGAAGTCTAACCCCACTTGACACTTATCAGCTCCTGATGGCTCTACAAATCATGGAGATGCAATCACCGTTGAATTTCATCATGTATCACACCTTGTAGAACCAAGTAATATATCTTACTTATAGGTTTTATTTTGATGTTCACTAAATACATCTAACAAGATGAGCATATCAATGCAAGGCATGTAAATGCGGTGATTGCAAATGAAGACAATGAAGAGGGTATGGATTATCACCTATGTTGTTGTATCAAGGCCAAAAAGAATTGGAGGCCCTAGTTATGGATGGAGAAAACATAGAATATCCTACAGGTTCAGTGGTTATTACTGGAACATGGCTTAGAAGGTACCCAGTTTAGAATGTTGCAGTTTGGTTGTTTGAGGACTTCGATACACATCAGAAGATTCTTCACTACTTGAACCTTGTTGTCACCACCAACATTCATTTGATCAAATAAAAGGGAAAACCTGCAAAGAAGAACTTGTGGAAAGTGCATGAGTCTAACCACGAGGCAATACTTGACACAATAAGTTGTAGAGCAGACCCAGATGGTTCCCTGGATTGATTGGTAAGTGTAGACACTGAAATTTGGTCTAAGCTTGCAACATCAATTTCTTCATAATTCAGATTATCATAGTTGTGATTAAATAATGTTAATTATTTAATTAATTCATATTATCTTTATTCAAGTCCTGATTAATTAAATAAATGTTATTTATTTAATTACGTCACTAAGTAACTTTATCCTCTTTCTTAAATTAAATAAATTTTTATTTAATTTATCCTAATCATGTTTTCAACTATAATTAAATAAATACTTTAATACTTTAATTATTAATTTAACTTTTTCTTTAGTCAATTAAATAAATCTTATTTATTTAATTTAATCCTTAAATGTCAAATGTTGAATGAAATAATTGTTTAATTAATAAAATTCCATTCTTGATATATTCTTCTATATTTGGATAATTGTTTAAGTTATCTAAGTATTCATTCTCACTTGACTCGAGATCTATTTAAATAAGTCAGTTATCTCTTGATTTAATGTTTGCTTGTCTTCCGCGAATAAAATCTCTATTATAACCAGTTAGTTATCTAGTTAAGTTTCTTATGCATGTACACATTTATTAATTAAATATCTTTATTTAATTAATTAATTTATGTGTGCGTTTGAACATATCATTTCTATTATTTTATCTTTATCTTTTTCATGCAAACATTATTCTTCTAATTTTTGAATACTTTCAACTAGAGATTAAATCATTATTTAATCTTGATCTCTATTCTTAGGTTTGATCACTCACGCCAATACTAACACTTATCTCAATGCATCTCAAATCTTTTAATTTGAATCGTCTGTCCATATTTTGATCTCATCCTATCATTTGAATGATCAATTTTCTATAAATTGACCTGACTCTTATCATTTCAACTCCTCCCAAAATTGTATGACTTTTGGAGCACTTGTTAATCTTTGATATTTTTCTTTTATCACATATATCAAGGCTATACTTGCACACATACTAAAAATATGAGGGTAAGAATACCATCATAGTGAAATGGAAGACAATTGAGTTCATTCATGGAAGGATGTAGATACTAGGTGAGATTGCTCTTTGTTTATGCTTATGCTTTCTTTGTGCTTTTTTTGTTTAGCTTTAGATTATGATTCGACTTTGATTAAATCTGTATTAATTTATTCAAACTTTGTTTTCCTGATGTTACATTGGTGAACCTAATGTGAAGACACATTCTTTGTAAATCTGTAGACATTTTATTCAATTTTTGCAGGTATCGTATGACCCAATCCATCTGACAAATGAAACGGCACAACTGATATTATGAACCACATCTGCCGAATACAACAATGCATTTGAAAAAATTTGATGCATCCATAGCTCTTCGCGACACAATTAACTGGTAAAAATTTGTGATGCATCTACTGCCCTACGCGACGCATCTGACTAGTTAAATTTTTGGGTTCAATTTCTAAGTTACAACTCTTCATTATGTTTTTATTTCAAGTAATTTTTAGTTGGTAGCGTGTGTTTTAAGGAGTTAACATAGTGTTTTCAGGATGTAGCATATAAGACAAGTTTTGAAACCTTTTTGCAAGATGATCGATGAAGACCAATTCAAAACTACTGATGAATTATTTTGTAGGACGTGTGTTGAAGACTATTTTGAAATAGACTATTTGGTAGATTAGAAAATTTTCATTTGGGTTTTAAAATTAACTACTGTATACTATGTTTGGTGTGAAAGCATAATCTGTTATTACCCAATTCAATATAAGAAGTATCCTCTTCCCTTGTGCATTCATGTGATCCTAGGTGCAAGAGAAACTATTACTGACTTTAGAAATTGGGTTTGTCTTGGTGGGAAAAAGTACTCACCCCAAGATGACTCAAATCGACAATGAAGCTCTTTCACCGAGCTACTCCCAACTGGTATATAAATGTAAACCTTAACAGAAAACCTAAGGTTGTAGGTGCAATTTTGTTATGCAAATGATATCATTGTACCTTTCCTCACACATAGCCACCTAAATAGGTGTTCATACTATGAGCCAATTATTTTAGTAAGCCAAAAACCTTCTATTTGTTGGTGCAGGAGGTTGGACCTCTGAAGTCATCTCATGTTCATATGGTTCCTAGTAGAGATGAGAAGTATTCCATGGGAGTTTCATGGGTAGTGAAGCTTGGTTGCCCCGAAGAAGTGAGTGTCATGGAGTAGAGCCAGTGAGGTCAAGCTTCTAGTCATCCACTTTGAATAAGCATAGCTGGGGAAACCCAAGTGAGAAATCAACAAGTGTTGTCACTGCTAGCCTTAGGATTGTACTTGTTCTCTAGAATTACACATGTTCATGATCATCAAACTAGAAATACATTGTCTTTTGATTATTTTTATTCACCAAAACTTGATCACAAAAGAGAGTCATTTTACACTATAATTTATTGGAAAATTGCAACTATTCATCAAAAAATTGCAATTGTCAAACAGAGTCGCACTTGTTCACCAAAGAAATGTGTCTATTTATTAGAGTCGCATTTGTTAGCTAGTCTATCGCATCTGTCAAAACTGAGTCCAATTTGCATGTCCTAGAATCTGTGTCGCATTTGTTTAACCATGAGTCGCATTTTCCAGAATAGTTTGCATTTGCTTAGTAGAGTATCACATTTGATATCCCATTCACACATGTCATTACCTTTGTTACTAGAAAACTTGCATTTCATACCTTCTATGACGCATCTGAGTAGGTAAGCTGCATTTGCAGTCTGGAATGACTCATATGCCCTATCATAGAACTGAGCCTTATTTTACCAGTACATTGTCTTTAGGTTTGAGAACCACAACTAATCAATCCTAAGTCATAATTAATATCTTGAGTCACATCTGCTTGATACAAAACCACATCTGTCTGATTGGTGCAGGAGCACCTAACCACCTAGGTACAAATCTCCATGTGTGGTGGTCAAATGCACTTTTGCATTAAAATATTTCAACAAATTGAATTTGTAAGCCTAAAAGGAAATTATATGAGATTGTATGTAATGGAGTCATTAAGGTAGAGTCATAAAGTTTCAAATTTGTGAGTTGCATTATGCAAGAAATTTGTAATCCCAATGGTTATATGCTTTTAAAAGTTGGTTGTTTAGTGGTTAGGGGCATTGGTTAGTTAGAGAAGGTTGATAAATGTTATAAAATCCTTGGGGAGGCTTGAGTGATGGTTGTTGAAGACAAGGAGAATAAAATAAACATTGGAATTGCTCTATTTTCATATAATTTCACTATTTTTCTGAGTTCTCTAACTGTGTGCAGGCCATATAGGCTCCAAATGCATTGATTCTTTAAATATATCAGTAGATAGATTTCTTAACTAGTATTTGGTGTCTTGGTAGGGTTTGTATTAAAATTTTAGGGCCTAAATCCATTAAATTTCCCTTATTGAGTTCTTGAACAACCTTAAAGTTTTGTGGTTGTCTTGATGGCATAACCATCATCCCACCTACTGTATTCAATTGTAACTTAGTGGGATGATGTATTAGGCTATAGGTAATGATATTGTGGAAGTAGAAGGCATGGTAAAGTGAGCCCTTGGCTTAAAGGATGAGATAGGGGGCAGGAAATGTGTGTTTCCTCTCGAAGAATGGGGGTTCAAACCTATGAAAAGATGAAACAATGTTGTCAGAGGCCAAGTGAGTATTCCCTAAGCATGAGTGTACCTATTTAAAGGTCTCTAAGTAGTTTATTTGATTAGGAGTGGCTAGGAAGATGGAGATTCAATAAGGGTGCCCTAAAACCCTAGTTATTTAAGCTATAAGAATGGTTTTAGCATTGGGGGCTTGTTGGAGAATTTGGGGTCATAAGACCTAGAAAATACTTGGTTTTGGAACTTTATTCAAGACTTTTTCTGGGTTAGGAAGTCTTGGGTGGAGATCTAGAGGTAGACCCTTTGTAAAAATGGCCTAATTTAAGGCCTAAAACTATGAAAAACCCAAATTTGAGATGTTTGGTATGAAGAAGGTGTATCTAGTTTTCTGGTATGTTGAGTATCTTTGAAATGGGTATTTGAATCAATGAATATTTTCTAAATTTTTTTGGAAAAGTTTGGCCAAAAGTTTGAAAAATAGGGTTTCCACTACTACAAGGGAAGCTTGTGTCAAATGATGAGTTTTGTGGATTTCAATGAACTTGACTTGGAATTTTTTTTGAATTGATCTAATTTCCATTGAATGAATGTTTAATGCCTTTTTAGGGGTCTTGGTGAAGTTTTTTTGTTTATTTGCAAGATTGAGGGGTTGAGACCCTTGAGGGTGAGTTGATGCCTATTAGGCTGAATGCATTGTAAAGAAGAGTTATTTGATTTAGAATTGAAATTTCCATTGTTGTGAGTGATCTCCACCTTGGAACTGCTTCATAGTGGTATCAAAGCATTAGGGAGTATATTGTTTTCATTTTGCATGTTGTGAAGAGTAAGGAAGAAGTGAAGATTTTGGTTTTCAAAGATACCTCCAAAGAACAAATATATGGCTAAAGAGATGAACAAGATGAAAGAAAGACATGCTAGAGAAATCAGAGAGTTGGAGGAAAGAATCATAGCCTTGGAGACAAACAAGAGAAGGGATATGGAAGAGAGTGAGTTAGATGAAGAGGAAGAGGAAGAGTTTGAAGACATGGAAGAAGAAATTGATCTAGAGGACCAAGAATTGCAAAGTTTGTGAAGGAAATAAGGAATGAAAAGCCCAAGGTAAAAAATGATCTTCCTAAATATGGTGGAAGTTTAAATGATGAAGAATTACTTGACTGGATTACTGCATTAGATAATCATTTTGAATGTGATGAGGTTCTTAAGGAGCAAAGAGTAAGGATTGCAAAAACAAAGTTGCAAGGCCATGCTTTGGTATGGTGGGATTACTTTCAATCTAAGAGGAGGAAGCAAGTAAAGTCTAAAATTACCTCATGGGACAAGATGGTATCAAAAATCAAAGGTAAATTCTTACCCAAGGATCATCAAGTTCAATTTTTTAAGAAATTGCAAAGCTTAAGACAAAAGGAAATGGATATTAAGACTTATATTGAGGAGTTTTATAAACTAAGTCTAAGGTCTAGTCATCATGAGAATGAAGATGAAAAAGTTGCAAGATACATGGGTGGTTTGAGGTTAAACACACAAGATGAATTGGTTTTGGCTAACCCTAGGAATATAGAGGAATGTTATCAAATGGCAATCAAGGTGGAAGAGAAAATGAAGAGAAGGAAAGAAAAAGTAGTTAGAGGTAGAGGTAATGCATCAAGAGGAAGAGGATCCATGCCTAATTCAAAGCCAACCAATGATAATCAAGAAGATGCAATGAAAGGACAAGAGCAATCTAATTTTATATGTGGATGGAGAGGTACAAGGGGAAGATTTGGAGGAGGTAGGAGTTTAAACAATGTAAGTTTAGGTGGATGTTACACTTGTAATGAATTTGGCCATCCATCCTTCAAATGTCCTAAGAAGATTGGTGCTTCATCAAGTGGAAGTAAAAGTGATGAAAGGGTTCAACTTGTGCAAAAGGATGAAGTCGAGAGCACTAGCTCATCAAGTCATCCTATAGACCCTGAAGTTGGAGAAGCTTTGATGTTGCATAAGAAACTTTTGAAGAATTCCATTGAAGTGGAGCCATTTCATAGGAAGAGGTTATTCAAAATCACTTGTAAGAGCAAGGGAAAGGTATGTAAAGTTGTGGATGATTCTAGTTCAACTAAAAATATGGTTTCATGTGAAATGGTGAACAAGATAAACTTGAAAAGGATTCCTCATGAATTTCCCTACAAAGTATCTTAGTTAAGTAATGGTCAATCTTTGTTAGTAAATGAGCAAGCTATTGTAGATTTCTAGATTGGTGATTATAAGGACAGTGTTGTTTGTGACATTCTTCCAATGGACTGTTGCCACATACTCCTTGGAAGACCATGGCAGCATGATAGGTGTGCCATGTATGATGGAAGAGAAAATTAGTATACCATTATGAAAGATGGTCATAAGTTTGTTTTGACCCCTTGGGTAGAATATGAGAAAGGTAAGGCAAAGGCCATAATGTGTGGTAGGAAACAGTCCCTGAATGTTGTAAAGGAAGATAAGAAATATGATCATGTAATCAGTCCTAGGTCTACTAATGTAGGGGTAGTAGGTATGAGGTATGAAATAGGGGTAAAGAAGGAAATGAAAGTGAGTTTGCATGACAGTGTGATGGTAGGAAGCATTGAATTTCCTGTGGTTAAGAGCAGAGCTGACAACCAAGTGAATATTGTAGGTATAGTAAGTGGAAAGCCTAATATGAAAATGCCAAGGCATCTTGATAGAGAAGAAAGTCAAGGACAAAAAACACAGAGTATTAAGGACAGTGGTAGGCATGTACATGAGAGGCAAGTGAAGTCAAATCAAAGGAATGCTAACACAAGTTTGTGTTGGAAAATATGCCTCAATCTCACAGGCTGAAACCTCTGAGAAAGCTTAATCGTTGTGACAATCCTGTTGTCTGGTCGATTGGTAGTTTACCTTGTGTTTTGCTCATGTCACCAAGACAATTCTTTTGTCTTGCCAAAGGAGCCTATCACTGTGACTAATGGCTTTCGTTGTAACTTCTACCAAGTGGAATGTCTCAGTGACAGAAGGGTTTGTTATCGGGCTTCAGGGAGACTCATGGAGACTTGGAGTCTTTGGGATAACAAAAGGATTCGGCAAGAAGTCATGGCGACCGAGAGAAGTCTCACCGATAAGTAGATTCAGAGTGACTTGAAATCTCGGGAAGAAGTCTCGGTGATGATAGGAAGTCTTGCCGATATCAGCATGACCTTTGCTCTATCTGGCCGATGTGGAAATCAGCATGACTTGCTCCTATCGACATGTAGTCTTGGCGACCAGGAGATGTCTTGGCGAATGGAGTCATTGATATGACTTGAAGGCTTCACTTTGAAGTCTTGGAAATGGGCGTTTGTCTCACCGACGGTGTGGGATGTGTTAGGCATGAATCCTGGTGAAAGGTGAGCTTGGGGTAATCTGAAGACTTTGGCATGAAGTCTTGGCGAGAGGGAAATGTCTCGCCGATAGCTGTGTCATCGGGGTAAAAAAAGGGGTCCACTACGACCTCTTGGCGATAGCGATATGTCTAGCTGACAAAGTAACATGTGTTCAGGTGTTTTTGGTGAGACTCCTAGCGAATGGAGTCATCAGAAAAGCACAAGGACTTCGGTATGAAGTCTCAACGAAAGTCAAATTTTTGGCTCACAGAAGATTTCGGTGTAACTTAATGAAGCTCGCTGTAATCTCTTGGCGAAGGTCAAATGTCTTGTCGACTTGGTAAGACATGAGCACATCAGTGAAAGCTCTTGGCGAAGACAAAAAGTCTTGCCAACTCGGTAAGACTTGGTGTGCTCGGTGTAAGGTCTTGGTGAAAGACGAATGTCTTGCTGACTATCGAGCATAGCGGTGTAACTTGAAGGCATCGGTGAGATGTCTTGGCGAAGTGTGTTTGTCTTGCCGATGGGAATTCTGATGTCGGTATGACCTCTCAGTGAAAGCGATGACTCTTGGCGAGTGCTCGGTGTTTGGTATAACATGAAGGCTCAAAGAGATGTCTCAACGAAAGATGGTTGTCTTACCAACTATTGTTCACATCGCTATGAGTTTTGAACATTGATATGATGTCTCATCATGGCAATTGTCTTGCCGATGAGAATACTAATGTCAATGAAACTTGTGATTATCCGAGTGATGTCTTGGCAACATGATGAACATCTAAGCGATAACTTTCTAGACTCGATGTAATGTCTTGCCGATAGTGAAGACTCTTGGCGACAATGATGATATGGGCTCTGTAGCATCAAGGAGACATGGTTAGTGTCTCATCGACTTGTGACATAGGTTGAATGCCCTTGACCGAGTGAAGACTATCCTACATGGTGCATTTTGGACCAATCAGAGAAAGCAGGATGTGAACCATTTTCTAAACTGTTTCTATGTGGAAGGCAGAAAACAAAAGCATGAGGAAATGGAAACATCAAAGGATGCTAGGCTGGATGATTCGATTGATCTGATCCGATAGCTAGAAAAGAATGACTTGATAGAGCCTCTTGAAAACAAATAAAAAAAAGAGAGTTGGAAAAAGAGGTAGAAAAGCCGAGAAGCTGAAGAGTTGAGAGCCAAAGAGGGATCGATAGAGAAAGGCCGAGTGGCTGGCTGAAAGGCTGAAGCCATGAGGCCGAGGCAGAGAGTGAGAGAGGCAGAGTTATGCTGTTGGAATCTCTCCTGAACATGAATGCCATGGTTGATCTCTCTTGGGGTGTTTGCTACCAGTTGTATCTAGATGAACAAGATGTAATCTCTGAAAAGGCTAAGAGCCTGCAATTGTATTGTAACTATTTGTTGCTGAATAATACAATGGCTCGATCTTTGGAGTGTGGGGTTTTTTATCCGAGAGGATTTTCCCCAAGTAAAATCTTTGTGTTCTATTTTCTATAGTATCTTTCATCTGTGTTGTTGATTGCTGTTGAATTTACATGTGCTTCTCTCAGAAGGATCAATGTGGGAAATAACTGTGTCTGTTTCCACTTTAGGACATAGTTGGAACGTATCTTTGAGGTAACCTAATCAAAATGAAAGTTACTGAAGGCACTACTATATGGCATTTTCACTAGATACGCTCCCAAATTTCCTTAGAAGTGGTATCAAAGCCTTGGTTTTGGTTGTTGGTTCTGGATATTTCTCCTGTGAAGATTTCTTAGCTTGATGGGCTAGAAGAAATCTAGAGGAATGGACTGATGGATTGATCCTTTGATGAGTGGAAGCCTTGTGGTATTCTGAGATAGCATGTAGCTTGAAGGATGGTCAAGATGGAAAAAGGAGTTGATCATGTTGTGATCTGTGTTTCCTGGCTAGTAGAGGTTTAACCTTGAAGTATGAGGTGGATTCTTCAAAGTGCTTATGCTAGGTGGTGGTTCCTGGTGTTGGAAGGCACTGTTTCCTGTTAACCTCGAATGCTTGAAGGCTATGAAGTTAATCATTAGATGATTTGCAAGCTTCTGAAATAGCCTTTCTCTCTTTCTCGGATGCATGTACAAGTTGGTGGTTTAGAGTTGGCCTGAAAGGGGTTTGGATTCTCTTGAACTGCTATTTCCTTTCTAAGGATGTTTTGTACTTGCATGGCTCTATGGTTTTGCATGTTTTACACGGTTAAGCAAAAAATTGTGATCATGTGGAGTTGCTGTTAAGCTATTGTCTAGGCATTAGCCTTTTGGGGTGTTCTTGGATGAGATAGTTGTAGGTTTGCATGCATGCTTGGTGCATGGTTTGAGGAGGTATGTTTTCTTCTTTGCATGGGAGTGTTGGTATGTGATTTGTCACTCAACATTCTTGTGGTGGTGTTCCTTGATTATGGTGCTCGTTGTGGACATGTTTGGCAAGTCAGATCTGGTGTGATCTGGTGTTTAAGTCATGTTGTCTACGTTGTTATTCTCTTTGATATCTCAGTGATACAGTTTCCAATGCAATGATGGGTTTGCACGTTTCTATTGAATGGATCTACGAGTTGTGCAATGTTGTGGGTTGTCTTTACCTACATGTTTGCTATGAGACAACTCAGATGTGGACTGTCTATATCCACGAGGTTGATTCATTGTCGGTACAAACTTGTTAGTTGGCCTTGTCTGTGGTCACTTGTGCATTGGTGTTTGCTTTGAGATGAGAGGATGGATACTATTGAGTGCCTGAATAGTTGGTTATGGGAACCTGTAGTAGGTAGGTCATGATGCTTGGAGAGCTCGGATGTCACATTTCAGTGGGAGCTCTAGCAGTGACTGTGGATTCATCACATGGTGGTGAATAGTCTTCTTTAGTGTTGCAGAAGGGTTCTTGTGCTTTTGCATGGACTTTATTTAGAGATGTGCAACATCTTGGAACCATGGAGGAAACTTGGAGTCTTTGGCTAAGGTGTTGGTGGTGCTTGATAGGTGATGTTGGTTTTAAGTCTATTTGTTGTATGTCATGATATACTCTTGCTTGTACACTGGAGTTTTGGCATTATGCATTGTACTTGAGACAATGGAAAAGTCACCTGAAGCATGGGATCTCCTATGGGGATGTGTAGATCATGATGTCATGATAAGTTCTTGATTCAATTGATTGGACCTTTGACAGTGGTCTGGTAATTCTTTGTGTATTGAGTACTTTGATTACTTGCTTGATACTTCATGTTAGTGCAGTAATGCAGTTGAAGTTTAGCATGAGATGATCGGTTGCTAGTACTCATGGATACATGAAGAATAAGGTGAGGATGTGTGTTCTCTTATGAGAGATGTGTTGCTTCTTGTTACTTTTTGTTAAAGTTGTTCAACAGAAAGTCCGAGAAGCCTTCACCTTGGTTGAGCGTGAGTTCAATAAGAGACCTGTGAGGAGATTGCTCTTGGATTAGTCATGATGACTTGCATATCCTGAAAGGAGTATTATCATTCCCACTCTTGGTCTACTCGGCAGTTTATTTGAAAGATAGTTTGATCTTGGTGATTGAACGCATGGATGTTGTTAAGGCTTTCTTTTTGGGATATGAAGATCATTCTTGACATAGCTAGCTGTTAGAAGTGTATGTAGAAGGATGTTCTACAGGAAGATGATGTGCAGAGTTTCTCTTTGTGGCCGTGAAGGTTTGTGATGAGAGAAATGTCTCTTGTGACGGTTTGTTGCAGGATGTGCATATCATTGTGGATATTTCCTTGGCACCACATGGTTACATTTTCTATGTGCTGGGATTGGTAGACTTGTTGATGCCTTTGGTCTTTCAGATCTAGATTACTCAGGCAGTGGGAGTTCCTGTATGTGTCTTGTCTTCTTCGACTGGTTGACACTTGGAGCTTGTATTTGTTGTTGATGAGTTGGTTCTGGTTTGGCATGAGTTTACTAATGGTGATACTTGTGAGGTATGTGAGTTTGGATGGAATAGCACGAGCTGTGGGTGCTAGTTCCAGTCGCTTGGGTTATCAGTTGGATGGGAGCAGTTAGTCTGATTGTTGTTCTAACTGATGTTTAGTATCTTGTTTCTGGATAATGACTTCACTGTTGTATTCTGTTTGAAGCTTTGAAGTTGATATTGCTTCTGTAGAGCATTTGAACACAGTGAAATGGTAGCAGTATCTTGTTGGTGAGATCACTGGGATCTTTTGCTTGTGTTCATTGGAATGGTGCTTATTCACCTTGGCTTGTATCTTTCTTCCACATGTGCCATGTTGGAAGATGACAGGATTTATGCCTGAAGGTGAACATTTTGGATGTTGGAGCTGATTTCTTGATAGAGCATGAGAGCATGTTGAGGTCTATATGGTTTCCTAGAAGGTTGTGGTCGGTTGCATTTTGGTTTCTTCATTGGACAGTGGTTTGCAATTGGATGCCTGGTCTTGTTTGTAGATTGTCTGGTGGACTGTTATTTGTTGAATCATGTTGATTAGGTGTCTTGAGTATTGCGGGGTTTGAACTGGTGGAGCTAGTGTGATCTTAGTTCTTGGTTGCTTTGAAGGTGCCTGTGTGATCTTTGTCAAGTGGGAGATTGTTAGAAAATATGCCTCAATATCACAGACTGAAACCTCTGAGAAAGCATAATCGCTGTGACAATCTTGTTGTCTAGCCGACTGACAGTTTACCTTGTGTTTTGCTCATGCCGCCAAGATAATGCTTTTGTCTTGCCGAAGGAGCCTATCACTGTGACTAATGGCTTTCGTTGTAACTTCTACTAAGTGGAATGTCTCAGTGACAGAAGGGTTTGTTATCGATCTTCGAGGAGACTCGTGGCGACTTCGAGTCTTCGGGATAACAAAAGGATTCGACAGGAAGTCATGGCGACCGAGAGAAGTCTCACCGATAAGCAGGTTTGGAGTGACTTGAACTCTCAGGAAGAAGTCTCGGCAACGATAGGAAGTCTTGTCGATATCGGCATGACCTTTGCTCTATCTGGCTAATGTGGAAATCGGCATGACTTGCTCCTATCAGCATGTAGTCTTGGCGATTGGGAGATGTCTTGGCGAATGGAGTCATCGGTATGACTTGAAGGCTTTGCTATGAATTCTTGGTGATGAGAATTTGTCTCACCGATGGTGTGGGATGTGTTCGGCATGACTCCTAGTGAAAGGTGAGCTTGGGGTAACCTAAAGACTTTGGCGTGAAGTCTTGGTGATAGGGAAATGTCTCACCGACAGCTGTGTCATCGAGGTAATGAAAGGGGTCTGCTATGACCTCTTGGCGATAGTGGTATGTCTGGCCGACAAAGCAACATGTGTTCGGGTGTTTTTGGTGAGACTCCTAGCGAATGGAGTCATCAGAGAAACACAAGGACTTCAGTATGAAGTCTCAACAAAAGTCAAATATCTAGCCAACAGAAGATTTTGATGTAACTTAATGAAGCTCGTTGTAATCTCTTGGCAAAGGTCAAATGTCTTGCCGACTCGATAAGACATGAGAACATCGGTGAAAGCTCTTGGAAAAGACAAAAATTCTTGCCGACTCGGTAAAGACTTGGTGTGCTCGGTGTAAGGTCTCGGCGAAAGACGAATGTCTTGCCAACTGTCGAGCACAGTGGTGTAACTTGAAGGCATCAGTGAGATGTCTTGGCGAAGTGTGTTTGTCTTGCCGATGGGAATTCTGATGTCGGTATGACCTCTCAGCGAAAGCGATGACTCTTGGCAACTGCTCGGTGTTCGGTATAACATGAAGGCTCGAAGAGATGTCTCAGCAAAGGATGGTTGTCTTGCCGACTATTGCTCACATCGCTATGAGTTTTGAACATCGGTATGATGTCTCATCATGGTGATTGTCTCGCCGACGAGAATACTGATGTCGATGAAACTTGTGATTATCAAAGTGATGTCTTGGCAACATGACGAAGTCTGAGTGATAATTTTCTGGACTCAGTGTAACGTCTTGCCGATAGTGAAGACTCTTGGTGACAATGACGATATGGGCTCTGTGGCATCGGGGAGACACAGTTAGTGTCTCACCGACTTGTGACACAGGTTGAATTCCCTTGATCAAGTGAAGACTATCCTACATGGTGCATTTTGGACCAATCAGGGAAAGAAAGATGTGAACTGTTTGCTGAATTGTTTCTGTGTGGAAGTTGGAAAACAAAAGCACAAGGAAATGGAAACATCAAAGGATGTTGGGCTGGATGATTTGGTTGATCTGATTAGACAGTTAGAAAAGAACGACTTGATAGAGCCTCTCGAAAATGAATAAAAAAAAGAGAGTTGGAAAAAGAGGTAGAAAATCCGAGAAGTTGAAGAGTTGAGAGCCAAAGAGGGATTGATAGAGAAAGGCCGAGTGGCTAGTTGAAAGGCGGAGGCCATGAGGCTGAGGCAGAGAGTGAGAGAGGTAGAGTTATGCTACTGGAATCTCTCCTAAACATGAATGCCATGGTTGATCTCTCTGGGGGTGTTTGCTACCAGTTGTATCCATATGAACAAGATGTAATCTCTGAAAAGGCTAAGAGCCTGTAATTGTATTGTAACTATGTGTTGCTGACTAATACAATGGCTCAATCTTTGGAGTGTGGGGTTTTTTATCCAAGAGGATTTTCCCCACGTAAAATCTTTGTGTTATATTTTCTGTAGTATCTTTCATCTGTGTTGTTGATTGCTGTTGAATTTACATGTGCTTCTCTCAGAACGAACAATGTGGGAAATAACTGTTTGTTTCTGCTTTAGGACATAGTTGGAACATGTCTTTGAGGTAACCTAATCGAAATGAAAGTTACCGAAGGCAATACTGTATGGAGTTTTCACTAGATACGCTCCCAAATTTCCTTACAGTTTGTTTGCAGGTGTAGAACATGGTAAACACTAAAATGTTGGGTAGAGGAAAGATAATAGACTGATGGAAAGTCTTAGAATGGAAGAAAAGATAAATGTACATGTGAACACATTCCAAAATGCTAATTGTACAGGGCAGGTTGTAAGTCTAGTCTATATGAACAAGTGGAATGGTTTTGTGAACCACTGGAGCATTCATGAAGCTTAGAGACAATGGATTCAAGGACAAATCATGAGGCATGAGTATTTTCTAGGGGGGTGTACAGTGCAGGCGCACCTAACCACCTAGGTACAAATCTCCATGTGTGGTGGTCAAATGAACTTTTGCATTAAAATATTTCAATAAATTGAATTTGTAAAGCCTAAAGGGAAATTATATGAGATTGTATGTAATGGAGTCATTAAGGTAGAGTCATAAAGTTCCAAATTTTTGAGTTGCATTATCCTAAAAAAAAAGAGGATAATATTAATAGAGATGAAGACATAGGAAAGTTTGATGCTAGGAGTGATGAAGGTATCTTTCTGGGCTATTCTACTAAAAGCAAGGCCTACAGGTGTTACAATAAAAGATTGAGGAAAATGGTTGAAAGTGCAAATGTCAAGATTGATGAATATTTAGGTACACCATCCAAAACCTATGGATATGAATGGATATCTAGGTGGGATGCTAGCCATATGATTGGGTCGATAGTTTATATTAATTTTATTATTTTGTTGAAGCTGACATGAATGGATGAAATTTCTTGTTGCAGATATATAAGAGTGATTGTTTATTTGAATTGAAGTGTGCGAGTGTATGCCAGAGTGTGCTTCTGTGTATGTGTGTGTGAATATTGATCTAAATCATTCGAAGGTAGAGCAGAGTGTGAAGAAGAGTAAAGAAGAGTGAAGAGTTATTCATTTGCTTAACCAAAACTATGATCAGGCATTACTAGATCCTATTTTCTCAGCTAAAATCCCTTCGGATGTAATCTGATTCTTTTTTTTAGACAGTGTGTCTTCCCGTGGGTGGTTATCCTTGTTGTAATTGTGTAATGAGCTCTAAGCAATGTTCTTGAATGCATGTGCATTCCCCATATTTTATTTTCATTATACTTTTAACAGGGTATAATCTTGTGGACTGACCTCCACCATGGTTTTTCCCCTATCAAGGTTTCCGCATAAAAAATCTTGGTGTTATGTGTGTCTTTGATGTGTTGATGATTTATGCTTTTATGGTTAATTATCAGATCTAAGAATAAGGTTAATAAGTTGAATAAGTATTGAATTTCTATGACAACTGATTCACCCCCCCTCTCAGTTGTTTGTCCTTGTGTTGCCAACAATTAGTATCAGAGCAAGTTCCTTGGAAGAATTTTAATACCTTAAGGTGATCTGAGATGGCATCATACAAGAAGGATAGTCTGATATTTGATGGAAAAAATTATTCTCTGTGGAAGACTCGAATGCAGTATCATTTGAGATGCATTGGTAAACCATTCTAGAACAATACATGTAATAGGTATGTTATTCCTCAAAATGGTCCTACTAGTACTGCTAAGATTAGAGATGTTGAGTATGATATCCAGGCTAAGGAAGATTTGTTGAGTGCTTTGACAGATTCTAAGATGACAAATGTTATGGATCAAAAGACTGCTCATGAGATTTGGAAAAAGTTGGAAACCTTGTATGAAGGTGATACTAATGTGAAGATTGCTAAGTTGCAGAGTCTAAAAGGGAAATATGAAAGATTGAGAATGGGTGATGATGATAACATTACTATTTTTATGCAAAGAGTGTTCATGAACTTGTGTGTGGTATTAAATTTACAGGCAGAAAGATAGATGAATTTGAGATTGTTTCTAAAGTGCTTAGATCCTTGCTCGATTCTTACAAAGTCAAAGCTAGTGCTATTGAAGAACTTTGGACTATAAAAAATATAACTAGAGATACATTGGTTGGTAAGCTTATTGCTTTTGAGTTGAGTGAATTTGGTGATGCCCTTCCTAAGGTTGAATCTACATTTAAGGCTACTACTTCTGGAAGAGATAGACAGAGATATGATCTGGGTGAGAGTTCATCTAGAAAAACATTCAAGTATGAGGATGAAATAAGATAGATTCAAGAAGAAGAAACATATCTGGAAGAACTAGAAGCACTTATTATAAAAAGAGTACCGAGAGGAAAAGGTAAGTATGAAGGAAAATTTCCTCTTAAATGTTTTTCCTATAATAAGATAGGTCATTTTTCATCAAGGTGTCTAGAAAGAGCTCCTAAACCAAGACATAACAAGCCTAGATTTTGAAATAAGTGTTAATATGCTACTGATGAAGGTGTGATAGATGATGAATCTAATAAAGGAAATATAAGTGATGATGAATGGGTATTTATTGCTATCAAGGAAAATAATCATGTATCTATTGAATATGCTAGTTGTACAAATGTGGAGAAATCCCTAGCTACTCAAGTTGAAGAGAAAGATGAATGGGTGATTGGCAATGGATTTTCACATCATATGATAGGAGATAAAAGTAATTTTGTAAGCTTGGAAAAGTATGATGGTGGTGTTGTGAGATTTGGTGATAATACAATTGGTGTGATCCATGGAAGAGGATGCATTTCTCTTGTGTGTAAGCATAATACTTATGATGTCCTTTATGTGGAAGGCTTGAAGCATAATCTTTTGAGTATTGGTCAAATGGTTGATAAGGGATACAATGTTTAGTTCAATGATGGAAAGTGTAGAATATTGAATTCCGAAATGAAATTGCATCAGGTACAAAAACAAAAGGTAATATCTTTCACTTGAGTCCTGCTAGTAAAAGTTGTTTGACTACTCAAGTTGATGAAAGTTGGTTATGGCATAAGAGAATGTGTCATTTTAACTTTGATAATATTGTCAAGATAAGTTCTACTAAGGTTGTGAGAGATCTACCTAAGTTGGTGAAACCTACTAATTCCATATGGAAGGAATGTTAGCTATGAAAGCAAACTAAAATTTATTTTCAAAGCAAAAAACATTGTTCAAATTAATTGTTGGAGCTTGTGCATACTGATCTATGTGGTCCCTCTAAGGTCAGAAGTTTACAAGGTTACAATTATTTCATTTTACTCATTCATGATTATTCTATAATGGTATGGGTTACTTTCTTAAGGGAGAAATCTGAAGCACTAAAAAAGTCCAAGATCTTTAAGGCTATGGTTGAGACAAAGACAGGTTTGAAGATTAAATTTCTGAGATCAGATAGGGGTGATGAATTCACTTTTAGTAAGTTTAATTCATTTTGTGAAGAACATGGAATAAGGAGACAAATACCTACACCACAAACCCCTCAACAAAATGGAGTTGTGGAAAGAAAGAACAAAACAATTGAAGATGCTACTAGAACTATGATGCTGGAAGGAAATGTCCCTCATATCTACTAGAGAGAAGCTATGAGTACTACTGTGTACACACTCGATCGGGTACAAACCAAAGGTCATACTAGTAAGACCCCTTTTGAGTTATTGACTAGTCAAACACCTACTATTAAATACTTCAAGATATTTGGAAGAAAATTTTATATTAAGAGAGATGAAGAAATATGAAAGTTTGATGCTAGGAATGATGAAGGTATCTTTCTAGGTTATTCTACTAAAAGCAAGGCCTATCGGTGTTACAATAAAAGATTGATGAAAATGGTTGAAAGTCCAAATGTCAAGATTGATGAAGATTTATGGACATCATCCAAAACCTATGTATATTGTAAGTGTGGAAAATGTAAACTAAATACAATTAAATACACCTCTTAATGAAACATTTTATCAAGATTAATCAGCAATTAAACTAATTTAAAACACTGAAAAGCCTGAACACGTCTCATTGTCTCCTATCTCCAAAGATTTATCAAATTACAGAGGCTCTCATATTTGTAAGCACCGTAACTATTTAAAATGCCTATCTAGAGAACCGAATGGATGCTAAATGCAATGTTGTGATGATTGCTAATGATTTCTAGATGATATGGAGCTACCATAAACTATTCTAACATGAAACCTACTAAATGGAAACTACAATAAAAAATAATGATGCTGTCATGATATGAAATCTATTGATGCCATGATGCTATGATGATACTAAAATGCTAATGCTAATGCTTATGATTGCTTGATTGCTTGAGTACTAATTCCTGCAGAGTAAGTTTGCATAAAAGATAATTCTCGGATCCTTTTGATGCTTCAGAAGGCTGTATATATAGATTTCTGGCAATAGTTTTGTATAGGGGTAACACAACAGAGGCTTAGATTAAATCTAGGAATTTTGAATGGTACAAGATGAGAAGGTGGAGTTGATCATGGAGGATTGTTCATCCCCATGAAAACACCAGGAAAGATGAGAGGAAATATTTGAGGTAGAAGATTGAGAGGATTTCCTATAGGTTTGTCCCTGAGGCTTTTCTCATGAATGCAAGTTAAATTAATTAGATTTGAAGAATCTAATTTTATTGGTTAGTGAATAGAGGGATTTGATTTATGTATTTATTTGAATATTTTTGGTTTATTCAAATTAGCAAAAAGAGAGATAAATAATTTAATAAAACAAACTATAGAAGTTGTTTATTAAATTAAAATAGAAGGAATATGATAATTAAATAAAAAATTTTAGGATATCTTTATTTAATTAAGAAGAAATGTGATGAGATAGAAAAATTAATAGTGAATTTTTTTTTTTTAAATTTTTTTTTTTATATATATATATATTTTTTAAGACTGCAAGAATCGGGTAGCACGACCTATAAACTGGAGGGTAAACTTTAACGGTGGCCCTCTCTGGGGAGACTAGAACTCGTGACCGCAGAGCAACGGAAATACTTAGCCAACCGAGCTAGGGCCCCCGCCCTAAATTAATAGTGAAATTAATATAAATAAATATTTCTATTTATTTACTAAGTAGATGAATTTAGGATTAATTAATCAAATAAATCATATTTAATTAATTAGGTTCTCCAGACCATTTTTTAGGTGTCTACATTTTGCCCATCTTTGAAGTGGCGTGTTTACGCATTGCTTCAAAGAAAATTTTGTGTTGCTTCTGCTAGTATTGACGAGAAATTTTTCAGATGCCCCAGACATGTTTTCAGGTGATTGATGGATATATGCCCCCTCGGGAGATAAATTAATGAATTTTTTATTTTTTATTTTTTTTTTGGAATTTTTCAAAATATTTCAATTTTATATGATTTTTTGATGATTTGATGTAGATTTGATGAAAATTTGATGATGAAATAATTTATCTCCCAATAATTGATGTAGAAAGTGGTCCTGGATGAATTTCAATTAATCTCCCCTTTAAAAAATTAAATCAATCCCATAAAAATCCCTTTTCAAATAACTTATAACATGTTAAAAAGGTATTTTTTAACTTCATTTGTACATTGTGACCTTTGAAAACTTGTGAGAGAGATACTTGTGCTATGTGGAGCAAGATGTCGATTCCATATCACACCCACCGTTTTGAGCGTGTTCAATGACATTAGCAGCCAGTCGCGTTCAGACCTCTGATATGTCCATTATTTTTCCTTGGTTTTTGTGCATTTCTCATTTTTGGTATATTTTTTAGATTTTTCAATTTAAACTTGTTTTAGCGCTTTTATTTTCCATTGTAGCACTTTTCAATCCCGTTGTAGCGCTTTTAGGGTTTGTTTTAGCGCTTCTAGACTTTTGGCACTTCCAATGTCTATTTTAGCACATCTATAGGTTAGGTTAGCACTTTTCAAAGTTTAGCGCTTAGGTTAGCCATTGTAGTGCTTCCGTAAAATGTATTAGCACTTCATATTTTTAGTGCTTTGATTGGATTCAGTAGTGCTTTTACTCCCTGTTTTAACACGTTTCAAGTTTTAGTGCTTTTATGAAAAATATTAGTGCGTTGACCAAATAAAATGGTGCTTTGTTTAGATGTAATAGCACTTTTATCTAATGAAATGGCACATGTCTTTGTTTTAGCACCTTTAATGTCCTTTTAAGCACATTTAAATCAAAGTGTTGTGATTTTTGTCAATTTGTTATTGATTTTCTCAAATTTTGATCGTATCAGCTGTTGGTTTGATATGAATGATTTGTCTAATCAAATACATGATTTTTCGATCTCATGATAGGTGAGGTTTGATGTTTTTTTTTTATGATAATTATCCTCATGATAGGTGAAGAATAATTAGAATTGACATACCTCACGATAAGCGAGGTTGATTTGATGTCTTGATGATGACCTCATTATAGGTGAGGTTGATTTTATGCATTGATGATGACCTCATGATAGGTGAGGTTCAATGATGTGTGCTCATGAGATTTGATTAGAATTATCACCAAGAGCTAACTTGATTTGATATGGTATTTTGATATTATTTGATGATTGACATGAATTTATTGACTTTGATCTTGTTGTGATAATAGGAGCAATTGGGGAACCTCCAGATTCGAGAGCATTTCCCTTAGACATTTGATCTCATTCCTAGGTTAGCACAACCTGAGATGGCTATCATCACATATTGTGGATTGTCTCTTCTTCTTTATATGACCCATATTAGGATTAATCAGGGTTTGTTGACAGTTTTAGCCAAGAGGTGGCATAGCAAGCACAACACCTTTCACCTTCCTACTGGCGAGATGACAGTCACCCTGGAGGATGTTTGGCAGATTTTGTAGCTTCTGATTGTTGGAGATGTTTCCATAAATGATTCAAGAGAGTAGGGTGGGACTGATGCTCTTTGTAGAGTGTTTTAGGATGATTGTATTGTGGGAGAGTGGATTCCATGGCATGATATGGTTGATGCATATGCCACTTTTCTGATAGTACTTGCTGGTTTCATTGGCGGATTCCTTAGTCTTGATCGTAGGTCTAAGGGATTCTCAATTGGTTGGGGATGAGTTTTGGAGAGCATGGTTGTTCATGGCACCTGATTTTCTTGGGGCATGTGTTTGCTTGCCCAGTTATATCATAATTTGCATTCAGTTGTGTATCTCAGTGGCCAAATTTTATTGGTCGGTGTTACTTTGCTTCAGGTATGGGTGTGGGAGCACATAGCTGTCACATGTCCAGTTCCAATTGGATAGATGCCACCTATGAGACCTTATGTATTCAGATATGCTAGTTGGCTTACCCATTCTAAACTGGGTAAGTTAGAGTATTGGAGGAGAGTCATTGATGACATAAAGTATGTGACATGGCATCCCTACCTAGATTGTGATCATTGGGATGATGATGATTTTCAACTACCATTTCTTGGTTAGTTGATGATCCTAATTGGTTGTGCTCATCAATTTTTAGAGAGATTCTTGATCAAGCGTGTCTATAGATAGTATGGGATGGTATAGGGTATGCCCCAAGGTGTCGCTCACTATGCTCATCAGCAGTCAGATACAATAGATTGGGGGCCTTGTTTGTCATATGTTGTGGTAGTTCAGGAGTTTCAGGCTTTACATCCATTTGTGTGGGACATTCAGATAGATATTGTCGAGGCTCCTCTTAGAGTAGATTATGCTGAGTATTCTACTTTGCATCCATTTCCATGCTTTACCATTCCAGATGAGCTTTCCCCATTACCTGCAGAGGAGGATGTTCCTGTCGCTCATGGTCGAAGATGGAGGAGAGAGGATGTTAGAGGAGTTGAGGCAGAGGATGTTGATGTGGCTGGTGAGGCGGATGTCGAGCCTAAGGTTGATGTTGGGGTAGAGGAGAATGTTGGTGGCGAGGAGGATGTTGGTGGTGAGAGAAATGGAGATGAGAGTAGCGAAGATGAGATTAGTGGATATGAGAAGTTTTATAGTGGAGAGACTATAGTTGGGTCGGGCCCTACCTTAGATTTTCCTGGTGAGACCCTGCCTCACAAGAGGCAGGTGGTGGGAGATGTTTTAGAGCGGTTGCGGATAGAAAATCTTCAGGTGCAACTAGAGACCATTCAGGAGCAGCTTCTTCAGACTCAGGCTCAGATGCAGGTACTGGCTGAGTTACATGCAGAGAATCTTTCAGCTGTGCGGGCTTAGTTAGTCACATCTCAGTCACAAATTACATCATTGATAGCTGAGAGGGATGTGGTGAGACAGACAGCCGAGACAACTCAGGCTCAGGTTACTTCATTGACAGCTGAGAGAGATGCAACCAAGTTTGCAGCAGAGGGTGCTCAAGCTTCTTCCGATAGATTACAGAGACTGGCATATGGTACCTCCTTGGTAGATTACATGTGAGAGGTTGCTCACATTGGTGAGGAGATTGAGTTTTATAGAGCGAGCTATTATGACGTAGTGCCTTCTGAGCAAAGAGTCAGCTATGCGAGGTCCCGTTCTTCTAGGTCACGATCCAAGACTATCAGTGTAGGTGTTACCCAGTCTCTACCCAGAGATCCCAGGGATCCTAGTTCCTCTAGTGGTAGGGGTCCCGATCCTGCTATGCCTACACCATCTGGAGTTAGCAGCACATGATTGTGTCCGTGATGTACTTTGATTATTTTGATATACAAACATTATTGATGTTTTATCTCTCTTCATTTTAGACATCATTGTATACTTGACATTGTGATTTTGATATATATGAGATGCAGTAGATTCTATGGTCCATTATGTGTTTTATATGATTCTTCGATGGATACATTTTCTTTTGATGTTCTATATGCTATGTGATGGTTTTATTGTCATGATGGTATGCTTTGATATGATGTTGTTCTATCTATGTTGCAACTAATGGTAATGTATGGATGCATCTTATATCGATACATGATGTATATGGATTTATGATTATGGATTGATGTGTTTAAATGATAAATTATATGTGATGTAAATGTAAATATATGGATGAAAATGTGGAATGATACATGATGTAATAAATTGATGGACTTTATTATCAAATGGATGGATTATATGTGAATATGTGATATAATAAATGGCTGAATGTAATGAGTTATGATGATGTATTTTAAGGATAATTGAATGATATAGATATATGTATGTTGAAAAGATTGAATGATGAAATGATTATTCAAATGTTTTGAATATATGTAAATGATTATCATGATGTAACTATATGATCATGATGTTTTTGTAATTGTCAAGTATACTCAGTCTATTATGAAAAAAGATAATTATTTAAGGAATGATTCACCAATTTTTTGTAACAAATACTCTGCAAATGTGACACTATTATGGATACAGTCTAATTTATTATGCAAATCTACATGTAAACATATGAATTTTAACAATACTTTTGTGCTTTTGTATCATCATTGAGCTTTATAATTTTGAAAGTGAGTGCAAGCATCAAAGGTATAATGTAAACCGATGATGACCTGAGTACTATTTTCATGATTTTTGATATTGCAAGCAAACACAAGCATCGAGGTATTATTAAACTAGGATGACCTGAGCATTTCTTGCATAAACAAACAAGAATTAACCACTTTCCTATGTGAATGGGAATGTCATCCATGATACTTTGTAGAGCATTTCCTGCGATGATTCACATAGTAATTATGATTTATTCATAGATAGCAGACAAAGAAAATACCATTTCTTCTTCATGGCTTCTCTAGTTCAATACATCATTGAGTTGCTCTAAAGAAATGATAACAACGATCAAAAGTACAACATATCTTACATTTGCTTATAGTATTCAATCATTTATTCAGATTAGATCATCCATCCTACATTTTGAGATGTTTTTGTGTTTTCGAGATTTTGGATCAAACTAACTTACAGACCTATCCTAGGGGCCTCAGGGGCTGATCAAAGATTAGCCTTGCCTATGTTATACATGCAGAGACCACGTAGTTTGACTGACATAAACTCATGTTTTTGGATTTCTGAGACCGACTTTTTCACTTGTTTTTTTGGATTTTTTGTTGTGATATGGATGTTTGATGTGTTTCTGATGGTGATTGATGTTTCATGTTGGGTTATGTTTTGATCGCTCTTTTTGTTGCTTTTGTCCATTTTTTTTATCCATTTGAGTAAGCTCCATGTTTATGTTGCCCCCAATTTTTTTCAAATGTTTCCCCCAAGCTAGGGTGAGACATGACCACATGATATAATATGATAATAGATGTAAAATGATGGTGGAAGTAATGACCATGACATATATCCAAATAGATAGGAGAGTTGATTCAAATCACAAATAGCGCCTGTTTCCAGGTTTTCACTATATGTTTTTATTGCACTTTTTCATTCTTTTTGATTTTTTTGTATTTTCTGTCTTTTTTGATTTTTTTGTATTTTTCCATCACCAGGATGCCTGTTTGCCAAGTTTTCATCAAGGTAACTATTTTCAGAAACTAATTCATGCACTAACTGATTCAGGTATAGAAATTTTTGAGATGGATACTACTGATAGGTTCATCAAACATATCCCCTTCTGGTGTAGACAATTGATATGCTCCTGATCCATACACTAATATGATAACAAAGGGACCTAACTAGTTAGGTTCAAACTTCCCTTTCTTTTCTCTATCTTGCTAATTTCTAGGGTTTTCCTTTAGGACCAAGTTGCCAACTTGAAAGACTCTAGGTTTTACCCTATGATTATAACTCCTTGACATTCTTTGTTGGTAGGATTTCAAATGATTCTCTGCTTGTTGATGACATTCATCCAACAATTCTAGTTCCTATAGCATTGAAAATCTGTAATCTTCATATGCTATGAGACCCTTTAGTGATACACAAAGTGATGGCATTTCTATCTCAATTGGTAGAATGGCCTCTGATCCATACACCAAGGCATATGGTGTAGCTCCTATTGGTGTTTTGCTTTTGGTTTTGTAGGACCATAGTACATGATTTAACTGAACATGCCAATCACGTCCACCATCGTCTATCATCTTCTTTAGTATTTTTAGGATTGTCTTGTTTGAGGCTTTTGCTTGTCCATTTCCCTGTGGATAGTACAGTGTTGAAAAATGATGTTGAATATGGAATTGTTCACATAACTCTTGGACATCCTAATTTTTAAAAGGCCTTCCATTGTCTGAAATAATGGATTGAGGTACCCCGTATCAAGAGATGAAATAGTTGAGTATGAAAGATGAAATCTATTTTCTAGTGACTGTTTTCAAAGGAACTGCTTCTATCCATTTTGTAAAATACTCTATTGCTTTGATGATGAACTTGTGTCCATTAGATGAAGAAGGATGTATTTTCCCCACCAGGTCCAGTCCCCATTGAAAAAAGGGCCATGTGGATGTGAATGGTTGAAACTCTTGTGCCGACACATGAATTAGATTACCATGAATCTGACATTTTTGACATCTTTAACATATTGATATGCTTCCTTCTCCATGTTCGACCAGTAATACCCTAAATGGAGGTGTTTCTTAGCTAGGGTTAGCCCACTTGAATGAGTCCCACAAATACCTTCATGGACCTCTCATAAGGATGTTTCAGATTTGTGATGCTCCAGACATCAGAGAAGAGTACCATCTAAACCTTGATGGTAAAGGATGTCAACAATTAATGTATGTCATGCCGATTGACGGATAAAGTTACATTTTTGGTTTCTAGAGAGGTCAAGAGGAAGAATGTTGTCTTTGAGGTAAGTATAGATCTCTCCATATTGTGAGGATTGAATGTTGGTTATGTGGAATATGGTCTGTGAATTAGGGTTATCGTATGCAGGATTAGATACTTTTTCAACCATAAACTCATATCAACCTTTCTTTTATGATAATTGCAAAAGGGATGCAATTGTTGCCATGGCATCTGTAGCTTTTTTTTTCTGCCCTTGGTATTTGCTTAGACTTGATATCCATGAAGTATTTTTTTAGATCATCTATCATTTTCTTATAAGGCATGAGCTTCTCATCCTTTGCTTGATACTCATTATTTACTTGATAAATGACAAGCTGTGAGTCCCCATACACTTGCATTTTTGTGATTTTCCATTCAATAGCTATTTTGATGCCAATAATAAATGCTTCATACTCAGCTATATTGTTTGTGCATGGAAACATTAACCTATAATATCTTGGAATGGTGTGTCCTTGAGGTGTGACAAATAGAATTCCTGCACCTACTCTTTGTGTATATGATCCATCAAAATACAGTCTCCATTGTTGAGTTGTAATATTCATGATGTCGGCATCTGGAAATTCAATGTACATTGGATGATGATCCTGTAATGGAGCTTCAGCCAGTTGATCTGCTATTACCTATATTTTGATGGCTCTCCTATCAACATATTGGATATCAAACTCACTCAATATCATGACCCATTTTGCAAGTCTTCTTGTTAGAGCAGCTTTACTGAGTAGGTATTTTAATGGGTCTATTTTTTCTATGAGCCTGACTGTATGAGTCAACATGTAGTGTCACAATTGTTGGGTTGCAAATACCACTGCTAAACAAGCCTTTTCTATGAATGCATAGTTTATTTCATATCTGTTGAGAGTCCTATTGATGTAGTAAACTACTTGTTCTTTTCCTTTAGAATCCTCCTATGCTAATAGAGCTCCTAAAGATATTTCAGTTGTTGCAATATACAGTAATAGTGGTCTTTCTTCTATGGGTGGCATGAGTATTGGAGGTGTCACCAAATACTGCTTAATCTGACCAAAATTTGTTTCACAGTTATAATCCCATTTGAATGAAACATTTTTATGAAGTAGATGATTAAATGGACGACTCTTATCTACTAGTTGGGAGATAAATCTCCTGATGGATTGTAACCTGCCTTGTAGGGACCATAATTGATTGATGTTTTTAGGTGGTGGCTGTGTATGTTAGATTTATGCAATTAAATTGAAAATAAACATCACAAATAATGGAACTTTAGACTGAAGAAATTGCTAATTGATTTAATTTCAAACAAAGAAATAAAACTTCCTCAGAGGCGTTCCATCTTCCTCTATCTCCAGAGATTTGTTCAAAGCTGCTGCTCTCAGATTTGTGTAAGCTCGGCTTCTCCAAATGGCTGCTGTAGAATGAGTATGCAAAGGAAATTCTATCCTATATGCTAGTAAATGTGAAAATGCTGACGGATATGGACAGGGGCTGTGGATTATGCACAGGGGCTGTAAACGGAAGATGCAATGATATGGAATAGATATGACATAATTCTATGCTATGCTAATTCTATGATGCTAAAAAGGTTTATACTGCTTGCAATTTGGCTATAGTTATTCTACTAAAAGCTTCTATATGATTTGAAGTACCCGGCAGTCTTATTTATAGATTTTTGCAGGCACAATCCTGGCTGGCAAGGATCAACGACTGTGAGATTGTCTGGTAGAATTGAAAGGTGAGAGATGGAGAGGTTGAGAAGAAGATGGAAGAGGTTGAGAGGTTGGAGAGAAGAATGGATTCCTGTCTTCAACCCACGGGAACAAGCCTGCACAGAAACATAGAAAATTAATTTTTCTGTTTTGGCCGTTTGCTTCCACGGCTGTTGAAGATAATCTTCAATTTAAATAAATAAATAAATTTATTTAATTTATTGAGTTTGATTTTTGATTTTTGCACTATGGAAGATTTAATTAAATATTTTTTAATATTTAATTGTAATGTGACTTTAGAAGAATTAATTAAATATTTTAGAAATATTTAATTGTAAATGGATATTTAGAAGAATTAATTTTAATTAAGAGGAATATTTAATCTTTATTTGAATAAAATATCCAAGTCAAGATTACTGATAATTAATATAAATAAATCATAATGTTTATTTAATTAATTAAGAAACGGATACAAAAAGATGATTAAATAAACTTATTTATTTAATCAAAACGAAAAAAATGAACAATATAAATAAATTATTTAAATTTATTTATACGTAGATGGAATTCAGAGATTTCATTAAATATTAAAAATATTTAATTAATTACCAGACAATGTGATGTGACCATTTTTAGGTGTATACATTTTGCCCCTCTTTGAAGTGATGTGTTTTACGCATTCCTTCAAAGATTTGTTTGAAATTTGCCTAGTTGTTAACTGTCAAATGTTGATAGGTATATGCCCATGTGAATGATGAATCGATATGATTTTGAATTTTTGTAAATTTTTGAATTTTTTTTGATTTTTATGATTTTGAAGTGGTCGATTCATCGTTTGAAAATAATAATATGAAGAAACTGCCCCCAAGAGATGTGAAATGAAAAATTGATGAATAAATTGCCCCTATTATGTTAAAATGTGATAAAATGCCCCAATTTTACTATTATATAGGTTTAAAATGTCATTTTCCATGTCATTTTCTATTTTAACCTAGTAAAATTTGCAAATTTTGAGCTCTGGAGTGAGAAAAATGGCACTTCCCATTCACTAGCACCATTTTGAGTGCATTCGATGACATCAACAGCCAGCACACTATGGACCCCCGGTATGTACCCCGTAAATCTCTTGCTTTTCAAAAAAATTTCGTTTGTTGCACGTTTTTCGATGTTTTATGTGAAAAATTTGGTGTTTTAGCGCCCTTAAGGCTTTTCATAGCGCATTTGATAAATTTCGTAGCGCATATAATTTTGTAGCGCATATGATAGATTTTGCAGTGCTTATGATCATTTTTGTAGCGCATATGTTTTCGTAGCGCCTTTGATAGTTTCTATAGCGCCTGTGATTAGTTTTGTAGCGCCCTTGATGTTGTAGTGTATATAAGGATTTCTGTAGTGCCCATGATGTTTTCTGTAGCGCCCTTGATTGACTGTTGTCGTGAGTGATAAATTTGTTCCCAAAGTTTGTTGAAAAACAAATAAGAACTGATAGATTTGTTTTTAAAGTTGTTAAAAACAAATATGATTTTGATTATCTGCTTTCCATGATGATGAAAACAAATAGTTGGATTGATTTGTTTGCTTCTAAGGTTGTTAAAAACAAACATGATTTGGATATATTTGCGTTCCATGATAATGAAAAACGAATATTTTGATATTCAGTTTTGATTGATAAGTTGTGATGATTTGATATTGATTTTGCTTTGATGATGTGTCAACAGGAGAGATTAGGTGTTTTGCAGTCACGGGAGGCATTCCCTAGTACATGGAGTTTGATACCACAGTTGTTACAGTCAGATAGAGATGTGATTGATGCATGTGGATTGAGTTCATTACTGGATATGCATGAGGTTCGCCTCAACAGGGCTTTATTGATAGCACTTGCAGAGCGGTGGCATAGTGACACCAACACATTTCATTTACCAACTGGAGAGATTACAGTGACCCTTGAGGATGTATATTGCATCTTGCGGATCCCAACGATGGGAGAGATAGTGGTATTTGATAGCCGAGAGGTTGGAGGCACTGATTCTTTGAGATGGATATTCAGAGATGATCAGATTGCTGGATATTTCATCCCATGGGGCGAGATGACAGATACATATCCACCTTTACTAGCTGTACTTGCAGGATTTATTGGAGGTGTGTTATGCCCTGACCATAGGTCGAAGGGATTCGCGATCAGGTGGGGTCATGTTTTGGAGAGTATGGTGATGCAGGGGACACGGTATGCGTGGGGTACATGCATGCTAGCTCACTTATATGATGAGTTACATAATATTGTTTATGGTAGAGGCCGAAGTTTTGCTATTGGGTGCTCATTACTATAGATATGGGCATGGGAGCACTTTGTTGTTTTACGTCCATTGACTCGAGGACAGCGACCAGTTGGTCAATCGTACAGGTGGAGATATGCTCATATTATTGCTCAGCTAAGACTGGGCAAACTAGTGCATTGGCAGCTGCTTTTGGATAGTCTGGATACAGTATGTTGGAGACCATATTTAGATTGTGAGCCATGGCTAGAGGATGTGAGGGAGATGTCGTATGTATGTACTTCCAGATTTTTGATTGGGCAGACTCCATGGATTATTGAGAGATTTCTTGCTGGATGAGTATGTCGGTAGTTTGGATGGATTTAGGGTATGCCTGTGGGTTCGGCCATTTATGCACGGCGACAACCAAAGCTTGCAGTGTGGGGTCCATAGATTTCCTATGAGACAGCAGTGGCAGAGTTCACCAGTTTAGGAGCAGTGATGTGGGATTACCGAGTGGATGTTCTTGATGCAGGGACGACACCAGAGTATTTTCAGTATGTCCTAGAGCATCCAGCACCACGTATGTTTGATTCTGATGGGGCTATTGCTCCTATTGCTGCACAGAGATGACAACAGAGATATTTGGCTTCAGAGGGTGATGATTCAGAGGATAGTGATGATGATGAGAGTGGAGGAGATGATGACTCAAAGGGAGATGATGGTGGTGATGGTAGGGGTGGAGGTAGAGGTGGCAGGAGAGGTGGTAGGAGAGGTGGCAGAGGTGGTAGAGGTGGACCACAGATGAGACACAAAGACCCATCTCCTTCAATAGATCTGGCAGTATTAGGTTAGCTATCCTCTTTACAGAGTACAATACAGAGTTTGCAGACTTAGCTAGCACAGGCACAAGTCTTGATTTCACAGTTGCAGGGACAGTTGACTTTGGTTACTGCTGAGAGGGATACAATGAGACAGCGAGGTGAGCAGGCCATTGCTTTGGCAGATAGCCTACAGAGAGTAGCAGCTAGCACCTTGACTGGTGATATGATGAGAGAGGTGACTAGAGCCACCTGAGAGGCTGAGTTTTACAGGACCAGATATCATGATGTGGTTCCACCTAAGCAGAGGGAGAGTTATGCATAGTCACGGTCTACTCAGGGTCATTCTCGTACTGCCAGTAGAGGTGTGACATAGCCATTACCTCTAGGAGGGCCATCAGGGATAGGCAGTGCAGGTCCATCAGGGGCAGGTGGTACAGGTCCCCGACCAGCTCCATTAGAGGATAGCACTGCCTAGTGCATTGTAGATGATGTTTTTGTGATATTCTGTTGAGACATTTTGTATACACCTTGAGATGATCTCATTTTTGATGATGTTATATCATTTGTAGTTGACATTTTTGACATTCATTTTTGAGATATATGAAATGCAATGATGATTTATGATGATATAAATGTATCTATATGATGTGTATGATATGATGGTTTCATGGTTATGATATATATGTATACATGATTTATGAGATGAAATTTATTTGATGAATGAATGAATAAATATGATATATAATACAATTTATACATGTTTATGATGTATATGATGTATGCTTTGATTTTATGATTTTCTAATGCAAATATATATGAAAAATGTATGAAATGATGTTTTTGTGAATGTCAAAATATACTCAGTTATGTATATGAAAAGATATAAATTATTTGATTCTTTGCCAGCTTTTTGGGAAATTTATGAATGCAAAATGCAGATTCTAATATGAATGCAATCTATATTAACCATGCAGAACATTTATACAATATTGCCATTTGGAGTGCTTATTCATGCTTTTTGTATCATCATAGAGCTTTGAAATGTTGAAAGTTAATACAAGCATCAAAGGGTATGTTAGCACCAGTGATGACCTGAGTATTGCTTTCATGATTTTTAATATATCAAGTTAATACAAGCATCTAGGTATAATTAAACCAAGATGACCTGAGTATTGCTTGCATAAACAAACAAGAGTTAACCCGTTTCCTATGCAAATTACGAAATGTCATCCATGATACATAGTAGAGCATGTCCCGTAACCAATTTGCATAGTACTAATGATTTCCTTGCAAACAGCAGACAAAGAAAAATCATACTCCTTCCTTTCTTTTCTAGTTTAGTACATCATTGAATTGCTCCATAGATATGATAGAAAAATCAAACAACCATTCAAATTTTGCTTAAAGTATTTCAAACATTTATTCAGATTAAGATCATCCAATTTGATGTTTTCATTTTGATAGTTGGTTGGATCATGTTTGTCTTGATGTCAATTGGATTTTAATAAGCATGTTGCAGTTGATTTGATGCTATAATGTTTGTTGTGTTTTTGATAAACTGTTTTATGTCTGTTTTGTGATATTCAAAAAGCTTGTTGCCCCTCTGTTCAGTCTATGTTTCTGCGTTTCTGCCCCTAGTGTAAACATAACCTAAAGAGTATGGATATGTACAAATTTTATCAAGCCATGATGAAACATAAGGATCCCGTCATATGATATGGATACAAAAGATATATACAAATGATAGATATGAACGGATAATGACAAAAGTGAATGCAAGACATAAAATAATAAATGGAGAAGCCTATTTTGATCACAATTAGCACCTGTTTACCAGGTTTTCACCACTTGTCTTTATTGCACTTTTTTCAGGATTTTTCTGATTTTTTTTATTTTTTCAGGACTTTTTGTGATTTTTTTTATTTTTTCAGGACTTTTTATGATTTTTTTTAAAAAAAATTTCAGGACTTTTTATGATTTTTAAAATTTTTTTTTTAAATTTTTTTTTTAGGACTTTTTAGACATAAAACTTCTTCAGATGAATGCTATTGATCGGCTCTTCAAATAGGTCCCCTTCTGACGTAAATAACTAATATGCACCAGAACCGTATGCTGCAATGATGATAAATGGACCAAGCCATTTAGGTTCAAATTTCCCTTTCTTTTCTCTGTCTTGCTGATTGCGTGGATTTTCTCTCAAGACTAAGTCACCCACTTGAAATGTCTGTGGTTTAACTCTATGATTATAACTACAAGACATAATCTGTTGATAACCCTTTAAATGATCAGCTGCATGTTGACGTCTTTCATCTAACAGTTCTAGCTCTTGGAGGCGAGAAACTCTGTAGTCTTCAACACTTATCAATCCCTTGAGTGAGACCCTAAGTGAAGGTATTTCAACCTCTAATGGTAAGATTGCTTCTGCTCCATAGACCAAGGCATATGGGGTAGCTCCTGTTGGTGTGCGAATACTGGTTTTGTATGCCCACAAAGCTGGGTTTAATTGGACATGCCAATCACGACCGACGTCATTTACAGACTTCTTCAAGATCTTTAAGATTGTTTTGTTAGAAGATTCTACTTGACCATTACCCTATGGATAGTAAGGTGTAGAAAACCTGTGTTGGATGTGAAATCTTTCATAAAGTTCATCCACATCTTGATTCTTAAAAGGCCTTCCATTATCAGTGATAATAGAATTAGGAATTCCATATCTACAGATAATATAATTCAGAATAAATGAAGATATTTGTTTACCAGTCACTGTTGTCAAAGGAATAGCTTCAATCCATTTTGTAAAATACTCCGTAGCTGTGATGATGAATTTATGCCCATTTGATGATGAAGGATGTATTTTACCAACAAGATCTAATCCCCACTGAGAAAAAGGCCATGTTGAAGTGAAAGGTTGTAGTTCCTGCGCAAGTGCATGAATAAGATTCCTGTGAATTTGGCATTTAGAACACTTCTTGACAAAAGTAAAAGAATCTTTCTCCATGGTAGGCCAATAGTATCCCATTCTGACAAGTTTCTTGGCTAAGGTCAAACCACTTGAATGAGTTCCACAAATACCACCGTGAACCTCTTGTAAGGCTTTTTCAGACTCGTCAGGTTCAAGACATCTAAGAAGTGTACCATCAAGACCACATCGATAAAGGATATCGACAATTAAAATATAATGAGAGGATTGGTGTATGCAGTTCCTTTTTTGGTTTCAAGATAAATCCGGAGGTAAAATGTTACCTTTGAGGTAGGTATAAGTATTTCTATATAAAGGTGAGTCAGAACCGGTTAAATGACATATGACTTGGGTCTCAGGATTATCATAGGTAGGAGAAAACAATTGTTCCACTAAGAATTCATGCTTGATTTGATCTTCTGACAGTTGTAATAAGGAAGCAATGGTAGCCATTGCATCTGCAGCTTTATTATCAATCCTTGATATTTGTGAAAACTTAATTGACACAAAATACTTTTTATAATCATCCACCATGTTTTTGTAAGGTATCAACTTATCATCTTTAGTTTGATAATCATCATTAATTTGATTAATGACAATTTGTGAATCACCGTAGACTTGCAACTCTGTAATCCACCATTCCAAGGCTATTTTCAATCCTATGAGCAATGCCTCATATTCAGCTATGTTATTTGTGCAAGGAAACATCAACCGATATGATCGTGAAATGGTATGTCCTTCAGGTGTAACAAAAAGAATCCCTGCCCCCGAGCCATATTGTGTATAGGATCCATCAAAGTACAATGTCCATGGTCTCTGAATTGTTGTTGTGAAGACATATGCATCAGGAAACTCAATATGCATTGGATTTTCTTCTCGTAAAGGTGCTTCGGCCAACTGATCTACAATGACCTTTCCTTTAATAGCTTTTCAATCTACATAGTGAATGTCAAACTCACTTAAGATCATAACCCATTTTGCAAGTCTCCCTGTTAAAGTAGCTTTGCTTAATAGGTATTTTAATGGATCAATCTTGGTTATCAACTTAACTGTATGAGACAACATATAGTGTCGCAACTTTTGAGAAGCAAACACCACTGCAAGGCAAGCTTTTTCAATGAAACTGTAGTTTAATTCATGTCGTGTTAAGGTTCTGCTGATATAGTATATGGCCCTTTCTTTACCTATAGAATCTTCTTGTGCTAGCAATGCTCCCAAGGATACTTTTGTTGCCGAAATATAAAGTATGAGTGGCTCTCCTGGAATAGGTGGAATTAAAATTGGTGGGTGCATAAGATATTGCTTGATTTGATTGAATGTTGCTTCACATTTGTCATCCCATTTGAATGGAACATTTTTATGCAATAAATGTGTAAATGGCAAGCTTTTGTCTACCAGTTGAGCTATAAACCTTCTGATGGACTATAGTCATCCTTGCAATTATCGAAGCTGACTGATATTTCATGGTGGAGGCATGTCCATTATAGCTTGTACTTTTTCTGGATCAACCTCTATACCCTTTTTTGAAACAATGTATCCTAGGAGTTTTCTAGACGTAATGCCGAAGACACATTTCTTTGGATTGAGTCGAACATTGAACTAGTCCATTATGGTAAATATTTTTGACAATATTTCTAGATGTTCTTCCCGTGTGTGAGATTTGGCAAGTAAATCATCAACATAGTCTTCCATGAATGTATGCATCATATCATGAAAAATAGTTGTCATTGCTCTTTGATAAGTGGCTTCAGCATTCTTTAACCCAAAGGGCATTACATTCCAGCAATATGTACCCCAAGGGAATGTGAATGTTGTTTTATCTTGATCCTCTGGTGCAATTTTATCTAGTTGTATCCTGAAAATCCATCCATTAATGAATACATTGCATGGCCAGCAATTAAATCAACAATCATATCTATGTTGGGCAAAGGGAATTTATCTTTGGGACAAGCTTTATTTAAATCTTTGAAATCTGTACAAACTCCGATCCTTCCATCTGGCTTTGAAAAAGGTACAATATTGGAAATCCATTCAGCATAATCAATAGCTCAAATGAATCCAACATCCAAAAGCTTCTTTAATTCTTCTTTGACAAATAATGCAACATGTGGATGCATTTTTCTGAGCTTTTTCTTTACAGGTTTTGCCCCTGATTTGATAGATAAATGATGCATTATCAGATTAGGATCTAACCCTGGCATATCAGCATATGACCAAGCAAAGTTGATTTGATTTTCCTTCAAGAATTCCATGAATTTCAGGACTTCTTCAATTGTTAATGATGCTGCAAGTTATAAGATTTTTGGCTGCTCTGCTGTACTTATATTGATTGATTCTATTGGTTCCATCAAAATAGAAGATCTTTCATGATAATACTTGGGAAGAGTGTCAAGTTTCTCATCTTTCAGTGCCTCATAAAGGTTTTCACTATCAGATTCGCTCTTTATTTTTCTCTTGTTTTGATCTATCACTGCCATTTTTCGGTTTTCACCAATAGATCCATCTTTTATTTCATTTATTTTGTAGCTAAGAGACTTGAAACCCTCCTTATCAAAATCATGAGTATGAAATTCTTGGATGAAACAATTGTTTTCTTCATTTGAGGAACAAAGGAAATTTATAATATCCTCATCATCACGGAATGTAGGAATGTGGATAGGTGCGTCAATGTCCCAATCAATAAGTTCTAGATAAACTAAAGGCATAGGATCATTAGGTTGGGTAAGGTCTTGAATTGTCAAAGTCATGATATGGTTATCATCCTCATGGTAGACAAGGTCTATGATGGTATTCTCCTGTTGATTGTCAATCTCGTTAGAATCTGAATCATCCTCACTTGAGTCATGATCGCTTTGTAAAACATAATCAAGTTGAGGCCTTGAGCCTTCTCCTTGTATGAGAACAGGTGCATATTTGTGTATGGTATCAACTTGTTTGTCTCTCCAAAATTAATCATTATAAATGGTGTCCCATTCATATTCATTAGAATCAGTATCTGAACTATTTTGTAATTGGAAAAATGATTCATGCGGTTTATCTGACATTAATCCTTCTTCATGAGTTGATTGTGTTTGCTGTGAAGTAGAGTCTTCTTTATCTTTACCATATCCAAGTCCTATTTTATCACTTGAATGTTTTGAAATAGGTTGAATTGGTTCTACAATTCCTTCTCTTCTTTTTCCTATAGGACCATTTCTTTCATAGCCCATTTTCTGCATGATAGCGTACCCCTTACCATATTGTTCTATAGGTAACTTAATGTGCAAAAGAGAGTCATCTTCATCTTTGTATAGCCAATTTAGGATGTCCCTATCTTCAGCTTCTCCTTCAGTGGTATTAGCTCTAATGAATTTTCCATCAAATTTTGTGATTGGCACAGAAGCTTGGGATGTAGAAGTTGTTGCAATCTTTTGATTTGATAAGGTTGGCTGCCCATGTGACCTCGAAGAAGGAGGTAAGGTAGAAAGAGATAGTGAATATTCACCTACCCCTTTATCTTTAAACTTCAGCTTAGTATCAAGATTCTTTGTCAATTCTTGCAATTGGACTTGTAAATTGGAAGAAGAAATAGCAAGAGCTTCCCTATTGTGTGGCACAAAGACATCTTGAGTTACTCGAAGATTTGAACAAGTTTGGGTACTATTGTAATCAGCTTGTATAGTTATTTCTTGTCCATCATATGGAAACTTGATACATTGATGATATGTTGATGGTACAATTTGCATATCATGAATCCATGGACGACCCAAAAGTATGTTATAAGAAAGATCTCGATCCAGAACTTGACAAAATGTGTTCTTCACAATAGGTCCCACTCTGATAGGTAGCAATATTAATCCTTTAGAAGCTCTTTCTTCATCATCATATGCCTTGATAGTTATTTTCCTTCGTGGATCAATAGCATTTTCTGAAATTCCCAAGGCATGTATTAGCTTTAAGGTACAAATGTTTAAACCGGCTCCTCCATCTATTAAGACACGTCTAATTCGATGTTTATGGATCATGACTTCAAGATAGAGCAAGGAATTATGTGGATGTGTCATGGAGGCATCATCTTTATCAAAAAATGAAAGACAAGTAGGGGAAGACAAATGTCCCACCATGGCATGAAATTTGTTTATATCCAAATTAGTATCAACAGTTGTGTTTAGAAGAGCTTCTTCTAAAATATTCTTGTGTATGGGGGATATTTTGAGAAGTTCAAGGATGGAGATTTAAGCTGATGTTTTTCTCAGTTGATCAACCAAATTATACTGACTTGGAGGGGAAATAGTTGTTTTAGATGAACTTCCTTTTAGAACAACCTTTTCTTGTCCTCTCGTGGTCACATTAACCTATTTATATTCTTGTTTTCCCTTGATTTTGATAACATTAACCCGTTGATCATCTGCGTAGATGTGACAGATTATATTGTCTTCAACATTATGTATGTTTTTAGCTTTTGTATCTGATGTTTCCCCCTTTTGATAGTTTAGTAAAGGATCTTTGAATGCTTGATGATCATCATTGGTATGATGCCCTTCAATTGTAACGGTGCCATTGTCAATTAAATCTTGTACGAGATTTTTCAAATCTTGACAATTATTCATTCTATGACCTTTACATTGATGATAATTGCAATAATACGAGTCATTCCATGATGGTGGTTTGACTCGTGGTTCATAATCTCTTTGTGGTGGTAAGGTGATAACCTTATTATTGAGAAGCTCCTTGAGAGCAGACTTAAGAGATTGACCCAAAGCTATAAAATTCCGCCGATTTGAAAAGAATGGAGGCCTAGACGGATTTAATGTTTGGGTATTGCCAAGATTGTTATTACCACGGTTTTGATTTGTATTTTGATTGGTCATGCTCTCTTACTTGGAGGTTTGTCCTTGTTGATTGTTGTTTCCCTGTTGATTAGTATTTCCTTGTTGATTGGTTCGTGGAGCACTTGATAAATTGAAAACAGATGGTCTTGTTCATAGATTATTTGCATCTACTATGCCATCATTGACAACATTTTTGTTTCTATTCCAAAACCTTGTTTTATTGTTGTTGTTTTGGTTTGATGTATTTGGATTATCAAGTTTTATCACTCCTCATTTAACCAAGGCCCCTTCAATTGTGATTGCATTTTCAATCAATTTTTCAAAGTTATGAGGAAAATGAAGATTAAGCCTATAACTTAATTCTAGATCTAGGCTATTGATGAAGATATCCATCTTTTCCTTTTCAGGAATAGGACAGGAATATCATGCAAATAACCTTCTCCACCTTTGCAAGAATGTAGTGAAGGGTTCTCCTACTTTTTGTTTCACTTTACAAAGATCAAGCATTGTTATCGGATGTTGAATGTTGTAGGAGTATTGTGATATAAACTGATTTATCAACTCCTCAAAAGTTTTGATGGGTGGAGTGATCTTAGAAAGCCACTCCATGGATTGTACACCTAGACTTCGTGGAAATAATCGCATCAAGTAGATATCGTCATAGGCGAATTCTAGACTCATATTTCAGAAATCCCTCACATGATCAATGGGATCAGTTTTTCCATTGTACCTATCATATTTAGGAATTTCGCAATGTTTTGGAAATGGGATCATTTGAAGACTCCTATCGAATGGATAAGGAGATATGTCATCCAAAACATACTTCTTTGTTGTACCCCCTTGCATCTCTTTTATTTTCCCTTGTAATTCTTTTATTTGTTGAGTAAGGGCACTAAAGTCATTAGGAGGAGTTTCAGGATTCTGTTTAATCCATTCTATGTCAAAATTGTGAGACAACTTAGCTCCTTGATTAGCTAATGAAATAAAGTATCGTTCTTTGTTTCGTTCTAAAATCCTTTCCATAAGAGTATGGAATTAGGGATCTTGTTCTGCTTCTTGAAGCTTTTCTTCTGTTAATTCATCAAGATTAAATGTTTCCTCTCCTTTTTCATTATGGTCACCCATTTTACTTGTAGTGGTTTCTCCCTCATCTTTTTCCATTTGTTTTTGAGATCTCGTGAAGACAGGCATAGGTTTTGTTCCAAGTTCTACTTGCTTTTGATCAAGAGAGTGAAATAGTGCAATTTATATGATATATATGAAAGTCAGGATAGAATGAAGATTCTATGACTTACATAAAATTTCTAATCTTTAGCTTGTGTTGTTCCCTAAGTGAAAGGATGAAAATCCTGTTGACGGGAATTTAAGCAAAAGATCAAGAAAAGGATGGTTTTGCACTTTATAGAGTTTTGATCATAGCTTTGTAAAAAGATGGATTTTGTGATGGATGCCTAATGTAATCTAAGTTCTCTATTGCAAAATTTGATTTGGACTAGTTGAATATTCAATTGCAGGTTGGGGAATATAACTGAAACGAATGCGTTGACTATGGTTATGCCTTTGAGAAAGGGCTCTTCTTTGAAAGTAAGCTTGTGAATACAAAGGTTCTATAGCATAATCATCTGAAAGACCTCTAACACAATCATGATACCTATGAAGAAAGGTTCTATATTTGAGTAAAACTTTTCAGCTTTGATACAAGAATCGTTGCTTCTTCAATAGTTTCTTGTGGTTGAGGGGTTTCTTTGGCTTTTTAATCCTTTTGAAAACAGATTTCTTTACAAACGTTGTGGATTTCCAATCTCGTAACATGGGAGTAATCAATGTGATAGTGAGTTTTGGATGATCTTATCTGAATTAGTGTTTTGAAAACACATCAAACAAGTTGTAAAATAGTTGTCTTAAGTCTTATGCTAAACATCAAGTGTATAATCAAAATGTTGTTCAAAAATTGTTTTAACGGGTTTTACACATGATAAGCATTTCAAACAGACTCACTCTTAATTCTCAAGTAGGTCATCATAGTAATCAACAACCCACATCTTAAAACTGCGTCGACTCACACAGCCGTGTCACCCCCGAAAGGGCACCCGTGTTTTTGTCTTTTCTAGGTGCGCACTCAGAGTGACTGAAGTGGATACCAGATCCCCTGAGAAAACAATCCTTGATAGTTATATGGTGAGTATCTTGAGGGTAGATTCTTCCCTCCCCTGCACTGTGATTAATATGATGTTCGGAAACTGACAAGTTAGATTCTACACTAAGTTCTTAGTAAAGGTTTCCATTCGGTGTGGCAAATGATAGACTCCCTCGAGAGACCTCCCTACCTTTAGAACAAAGGCTTTGGGGATGGTTATCAATGCACACTACCGTCGAATGGGATTTTCATCAACCATCCGCATTTGATTAGAGTGGGTTGGAAAACTTGGCTTTAGTTGTTCCCACTTAGGTCGTTCCCGTAGGGTGAGTACTTTTTCCCACTACGGCAGGCCTTCTAAAAGGTGTTAATAAAACAAGAAATTACATAAAAGGAAATAGGTGAGTTTGGCATTTTGATCACCCAGTTAAGGGGAGAGCATAGGCCTATCACCAAAAACAAAGCAAACAATGGTTTATTTTAAGCCCAAAATAAAGATTTTCTATGCTAAGTGAAGATTTTGCTTCACACAAACACAAAATTCTTTTTAGCCAAAAATAAAATGTGAAATGTCTTCCCTAGGATTGCTTCATTTTACTTTAAATGTCTACCCTAAGATTGCTTCATTTTACTTTAAATGTCTACCCTAAGATTGCTTCATTTTAAGTTTATATTTACTAACTATCCGCGGTTGCGTTGGATTCAGTTAAACCATTCGCAAAATACAAATTACAGATTGCAGGTCTGTAAAAGATGCGCTATAACAAACCTTATAGGCGCTGCAGAATTATTTATATGCGCTGCAAAAATCCTTAAGAGCGCTGTAAAACTAATTATAAGCGCTGCAAAATTTGTCAAATGCGCAACAGGATTGCTTAAAAGCGCTGCAAAATGTTTTAAGAGCACTGCAGGATGGCTCAAATGCCCTGTAGAATTCTTCACAGATGCTGAACTGGGTATGAACTTTTGAAGAAGTGTTTCTTGCGCTAATCCGCCGTTTTTGGCTGTAACATGTCACAGAAACTGCAAAAAGATGTTAAATTTAGGGGCAAGAGCCCCACGGTGGGCGCCAAAAATGTGTATGTTAGATTTATGCAATTAAATTGAAAATAAACATCACAAATAATGGAACTTTAGATTGAAGAAATTTCTAATTGATTTAATTTCAAACAAAGAAATAAAACTTCCTCAGAGGCGTTCCATCTTCCTCTATCTCCAGAGATTCGTTCAAAGTTGCTACTCTCAGATTTGTGTAAGCTCAGCTTCTCCAAATGGCTGCTGCAGAATGAGTATGCAAAGGAAATTCTATCCTATATGCTAGTAAATGTGAAAATGCTGACGGATATGGACAGGGGCTGTAAACGGAAGATGTAATGATATGGAATATATATGACATAATTCTATGCTATGCTAATGCTATGATGCTAAAAAGGTTTATACTGCTTGCAATTTGGCTATAGTTATTCTACTGAAAGCTTCTATATGATTTGAAGTACCCGACTTTCTTATTTATAGATTTTTGCAGGCACAATCCTAGCTGGCAAGGATCAACGGCTGTGAGATTGTTTGGTAGAATTGAAAGGTGAGAGATGGAGAGGTTGAGAAGAAGATGGGAGAGGTTGAGAGGTTAGAGAGAAGAATGGATTCCTATCTTCAACCCACGGGAACAAGCCTGCACAGAAACAGAGAAAATTAATTTTTCTATTTTGGTCGTTTGCTTCCACGGCTATTGAAGATAATCTTCAATTTAAATAAATAAATAAATTTATTTAATTTATTGAGTTTGATTTTTGATTTTTGCACTATGGAAGATTTAATTAAATATTTTTTAATATTTAATTGTAATGTGACTTTAGAAGAATTAATTAAATATTTTAAAAATATTTAATTGCAAATGGATATTTAGAAGAATTAATTTTAATTAAGAGGAATATTTAATCTTTATTTGAATAAAATATCCAAGTCAAGATTACTGATAATTAATATAAATAAATCATAATGTTTATTTAATTAATTAAGAAATAGATACGAAAAGATGATTAAATAAACTTATTTATTTAATCAAAATGAAAAAAATGAACAATATAAATAAATTAATTAAATTTATTTATACGTAGATGGAATTCGGAGATTTAATTAAATATTAAAAATATTTAATTAATTACCAAACAATGTGATGTGACCATTTTTAGGTGTATACAGTGGCATCTCTATTATTGCCTTAACCTTAGCTGGATCCACTTCAATACCTTTTTTTGACACTATGTAACCAAGAAGTTTT
>VDFB02065352.1:64196-79155 GCA_007258455.2 Sequoia sempervirens
AAATGCTCAAACAAGCCCCCAATGCTAAAACCCTTCTTGTAGCCTAAATAACTAGGGTTTTAGGGCACCCTTATTGAATCTCCATCTCCCCTACCACTCCTAATTAAACCAACTACTCAAAAACCTTTAAATTGGTCCACTTATGCATTTAGAATAATCACTTGGCCTCTGACAACATTGTTTCATCATTTCATAGGTCTAAACCCCCATTCTTCAAGAGGAAACACACATTTCTTGCCCCCTATCGCATCCTTTAAGCAAAGGGCTCACTTTCCCATGGCTTCTACTTCCACAATATCATTCACTACATCCTAATACATCATCCCACTAAGTTAAAATTGAAGATATTAGGTGGGATCATGGCTATGCCATCAAGACAACCACAAAACTTTGAGGCTATTCAAGAACCCGATAAGGGAAATTTGATGGATTTAAGCCCTAAAATTTTAATACAAACTCTTCCAAGACACCAAGTACTAGTTAAGGCATCTATCTATTGATATATTTAAGAAATCAATGCATTTGGAGCCTGTACGGCCTACACATAGTTAGAGAACTCAGAAAATTAGTGAAATTATATGAAAACAGAGCAATTCCAATGTTTATTTTATTCTCCTTGTCTTCAACAACCATCACTCAAGCATCCCCAAAGATTTTATAACATTTCTCAACATTCTCTAGCTAGCCGATTCCCCTAACCACTAAACAACCAAATTTTAAAAACATATAACCGCTGGGATTACAAATTTGTTGCATAATGCAACTCACAAATTTGAAACTTTATGACTCTACCTTAATGACTCCATTACATACAATCTCATATAATTGCCTTTAAGGCTTACAAATTGAATTTGTTGAAATATTTTAATGCAAAAGTGCATTTTACCACCACACATGGAGATTTGTACCTAGGTGGTTAGGTGCTCCTGGTCCAATCAAACAGATGCGGTTCTTAGACCCAAAGATAGTGCACTAGTAAAATAAGGCTCAGTTTTGTGATAGGGCATATGCATCATTCTAGACTATAGATGCGGCTCACCTATTTAGATGTGTCATAGAAGGTATCAAATGTGGGTTTTCCAGTAACAAAGGTAATGACATGCGTGACTGGGATATCAGATGTGGTACTCTACTGAGTGGATGCGAACTATTCTGGCACATGTGACTCACAATTAAACAGATGTGACTTAGATTCTGGGACATGCAAATTGGACTCAGTTTTGATAGATGCGATAGACTAGTTAACAAATGTGACTTTAATAAAAAAATACATTTCTTTGGTGAACAAGTGTGACTTTGTTTGACAATCGCAATTTTTTGAATGTTCAATGATTGTGGTTTTCCAATAAATTACAATGTAAATTGACTCTATTTTGTGATCAATTTTTGGTGAATAAAAATAGTCAGAAGACAATGTATTTCTAGTTTGACGATCATGAACATGTGTAATTCCATAAAACAAGTACAATCCTAAGGCTAGCAATGACAATACTTGTTGAGTTCTCACTTGGGTTTCCCTTGCTATGCTTATTCAAAGTGGATGACTAGAAGCTTGAACCCACTGGCTCCACTCCACAACACTCACTTCTCCAGGGCAGCCAAGCTTTAGTACCCATGAAACTCCCATGGAATACTTCTAATCTCTACTAGGAACTGTATGAACGTGAGATGAATTCAAAGGTCCAATCTCCTGCACCAACAAATAGAAGGTTTTTGGCTTAGTAAAACAATTGGCTAATAATACGGGCACCCGTTTAGGGGGCTATGTGTGAGGCAAGATACAATGATCTCATCTGCATAACAAATATGCACCTACAACCTTAGGTTTTTCCTCAAGGTTTACATTTACATACTAGTTGGGAGTAGCTCGGCAAAAGAGCTTCGTTGCCAGTTTGAGTCGTCTTGGTGTGAGTACTTTTTCCCACCAAGACAAGCCCAATTTCTAGAGTCATTAATAGTTTCTCTTGCACCTAGGATCACATGAATGCACAAGGGGAGAGGATACTTCTATATACTGAATCGCGTAATAACAGATCATGCTTTCACACCAAACATAGTAGATAGTAGTTAATTTTAAAACCCAAATGGAAATTTTCTAATCTACTAAACAGTTTGTTTCAAAATAGTCTTCAACACATGTCCTACAAAATAATTCATCAGTAGTTTTGAATTGGTCTTCATTGATCATCCTGCAAGAAGGTTTTGAAACTTGTCTTCTATGCTACATCCTGAAAACACTATGTTAACTCCTTAAAACACCCACACAAACTAAAAATTAGTTGAAATAAAAACACAATGAAAAACTGTAACTCAGAAATTGAACCCAAAAATTTCACCAGTTAGATGCATCACGTAGGGCAGCAAATGCATCACAGATTTTTACTAGTTAATTGCATCGCGAAGAGCTACATATACATCAAATTTTTTTAGATGCCTCACTATATTTGGAAGATGTGGTTCGTAATATCAGTTGCGTCATTTCATCTATTAGATGCATTGGGTCATATGATACCTGCAAAAATTGAATAAAACGTCTACAGATTTGCAAATAATGTGTCTTCACGTTGGGTTCACCAATGTAACATCAAGAAAACAAAGTGAGATTAAAGCAATACAAATGCAATCAAACTCAAATCATAATCTAAAACTAAAAAAAAGCACAAAGAAAGCATAAACATAAACAAAGAGCAATCTCACCCAGTATCTACATCCTTCCATGAATGACCTCAATTTTCCTCCATTTCACCATGATGGTATTCTTGCCCTCATATTTTTAGTATGTGTGCATGTATAGCCTTGATATATGTGATAAAAGCAAAATATCAAAGATTAACAAGTGCTCCAAAAGTCATACAATTTTGGGAGGAGTTAAAATGATGACAGTCAAGTCAATTATAGAAAATTGATCATTTGAATGATAGGCTGAGATCAAAAGATGGACTAACTATTCAGATTAAAAGATTTGACATGCATTGAGATAAGTGTTAGTACTGACATGAGTGATAAAACCTGATAATAGAGATCAAGATTAAATAATGATTTAATCTCTAGTTGAAAGTATCCAAAAATTAGAAGAATAATGTTTGCATGAAAAAGATAAAGACAGAATAACAAAAATGATATGTTCAAATGCACACATAAATTAATTAATTAAATAAATATATTTAATTAATAAATGTGTACATGCATAAGAAACTTAACTAGATAACTGACTGGTTATGACAAAGAGTTTATTCATGCAAAACAATCAAACATTAAATCAAGAGATAACTGACTGATTTAAATAAATCTCAAGTCAAGTGGGAATGAATGCTTAGATAACTTAAACAATTATCTAAATATAGAAGAATATATCAAAAATAGACTTTTATGAATTAAATGATTATTTCATTCAACATTCTACATTTAAGGATTAAATTAAATAAATAAGATTATTTAATTGACTAAAGAAAAAGTTAAATGAATAATTAAATAATTAATGTATTTATTTAATTATAGTTGAAAACATGATTAGGATAAATTAAATAAGAATTTATTTAATTTAAGAAAGAGGATAAAGTTACTTGGTGACGTAATTAAATAAAGAACATTTATTTAATTAATCAGGACTTGAATAAAGATAATATGAATTAATTAAATAATTAAGTTTATTTAATTAATAGATGAGAAAGGACTTTAGAAAGTAATTAAATAATTAACATTATTTAATCACCACCATGACAATATGAATTATGAAGAAATTGAAGTTGTGGGCTTAGACCAAATTTCAATGTCTACACTTACCAATCAATCCAGGGAACCATCTAGGTCTACTCTACTCTTTATTGTGTCAAGTATTGCCTCGTGGTTAGACTCACACTTTCCACAAGTTCTTATTCGCAGGTCTACCCTTATATTTGATCAAATGAATGTTGTTGGTGATGACAAGGTTCGAGTAGTGAAGAATATTCCAATGCGTATCGAAGTCCTCAAACAACCAAACTACAACATTCTTAACTAGGTACCCTCTAATCCATGTTCCAATAACAACCACCAAACTTCTAGGATATTCTATGTTTTCTCCATCTATAACTAGGGCCTCCAATTTCTTTTTGGCCTCGATACAATGACACGGGTAATAATATGTACCCTCTTCATTGTCTTCATCTACAATCACTACATATACATGTGCTACATTGATATGTTCATATTGTTAGATGTATTTAATGAACATCAAAATAAAACCTATAAGCAAGATATATTACCTGGTTCTACAAGGTCTGATACATGATCAAAGTCAATGGATGATTGCATCTTAGTGATTTGTAGAGCCGTCAGGAGCTTATAAGTGTTAGGTGGGGTTAGACTTCTTATAGACCATTCATCAAACCACTTTGTTGAATAACAATCATTCCATTCTTGAAGTGTAAATGTAGAACAAAAGCATGCCATCTTCTGTGTATGGATAGTTCGTGTACCTACATTAGAGCTTCTAAAAGAGTGTAGCTCACTCGATCCTGTTAGTGTACAAAAATCCTCATATTTTGCAATGTTAGTATCATCTACTAAATGAAAAAATATATGAACTAAACAATTACCTTGACTACCTAGAGCCATTGCATGATTGCACCACTCGACAATTGATCTTACATCTATTAATTTTACACTATCTTTGTACTTTAACTCTTCTCGTGCTAGGGCTCTTTTGATACATGCACCTACTCCATCATGCTCCCCCTTCCCATGCCCGACCTCTGAGAAGTTCCACATATGTTGAACACCATTGATCCTATGCATCCTCCTCAACTAGTAAAACATTCTAACAATCTTGAATTGCAATGTACAATTATCTGACCATATGATATGTTGACTGAAAGATATGCCCCTGCTAGTCAGATTAGCATAGAACATCTAAAAGCAACCTTGCACTAACTCATGAATGAATGAATGCTATATTCACAAATATAGCAACCTGTGTGGAGTTGTAGTGCTATGATTTCACCTCATTTTGTGGTTGTAGTGTGTAGTTCTCTATGAAGTCAACAACTGAAATGATATTGTGAAGTGGAAACGTGTCCTTGCATAACTTGAACTATGAGTCAAACCATTGAGCTCTATGTTTATGCCTTGCATACTCATACACCACCTGATCATGGAAAATTCCCATAAACTGATATATTGGAATCTTATCACTAACCAATTTGAACTTCCTTGCTTCTTTCCCATCTTTTAGACTATAGGCTACTGTCTTGTATTTTCCAAATTTGACAATTTTGTTTCCAATTGTGTGTGTACTAGCCATGTGTTGGAAAATTGGTAAATGTTGCATGCCACCACAATGATCACATGTGCCATCCAAACATGACATCTTTTAAAAAATTTGACCATTCTCTCTTTCACATAAAATGGAAGATAAGAATTACCTTGAGGATTTAGGTGGAGGACTTATGTTACATTCCTACAAAACATTTTTAGTATGCATATGTACACATATACATCAATAAACATCATAATGGTTAGAAAACTCAATATGTAATCTACAAAAACAAGTAGTGCATGTGTGATTTATTTTGATATAAAAAGGATTTATCATTTCAAAATACCTTTGACATATTTTAATTTTAGGAAACTTTTGTACAAAAATAGCAAAAAAATGGGTTTGAGTGGTATCCAAATAATGCTTTGGATGTGGCTCATGGATTTTACTACCAATTATCCTTCTTAAAATATCTCTTTGATTAGGAGAGGTCCTTGTGTTATCCTTCCAATAATCTACTATTAAAGATCTCAAGCCTTGAGCAATTCTTTTATCTTTCTATGGCACTCTACCTAAGAATGCCCATAACTCATTGCTATTTGGATCCTCAAATCTTTCACACCTTCCTTTGGCTCTAATTAGAGATGATCTACTTATTTTCAAATACTTACTTTTCTTTGTAAGGTTCACCTTGTTCCTTGTTTGACTACTTAACAGTGTAATTGTCATCACATGTCTTGTGGCACAACTATCCTTTGTGTGTGAGGTAGAACCCACACTCTCGTATGCACTCATCAACTTCTTTACAATAGAATTTTCACTTGAGTCATTTGAAACTCTCAGCCCAAGAGCCTTCATAGTGGGCCTAAATTTTAGTTTCCTCATCATTTCAACAAATAGTTGGCATCTTCCAACCTCACTTAGCTTCTCAAAAAATAAACTCCATATCCTTTGTGCTGATCTTTGAAATGTATGTTTTTTCATCTTATCAGGCATCCATTTCAAAACAATGGAATCAATATCAATAAAAAATCTAGGTTTTCTATGCAAAAATCTAGTAGGAGTTCTCAAATGTAAATTTGTGTCAACATTAGGAATGTCAACAACATCTGGGATAGATCATGTACCTTCAATTGGAGGTGAAATTGATGACCTACCTTGAGATTGACATGTAAATGTTGTACCTCCAACTTGAGATGTAGTTTGTGGAGTGAATTAAAAAAGAGGCATGTTTTCTGATGTAATTTTGACACACAATGTTGTTGATAGTGTGTCTTCAACTATAGATGTGATTTCTAATGTACTTGGAAGACCACATGTTGTTGTTAGTGTGTCTTCAACTGGAGATGTGCATTGAACTTCACCTATGGTTGATGATGTGCCTCCAAATTGGGGATCCATTTGTGTCCTTCCATGAACTTTTTTCATTCATGCCCTTTGTTTTTCCAATTGTACATCTCTCTTAGATTGCATGGGAATTTTTGGTTGTATGGGCTGCAATTCATTTGCTTCACGAGCTACAATTTTTTATTCTCTTCTCCTTGCATTTTTTACCGCACGTTCTTCTGGTGTTAGAGGATTTGGTTGTTTCCTTGGAATGACATTGAATGCTACATGTTCACAATCACACATAGAACAAAAGTAAGTAATGTGTTTTATGAAACATATTGATAATGTTGATTACATTGCATTTTATTGAATACACCAAAGCATTTTATGAAAGAAGGCAACGAGTTGTTTAGAATTATCAAACATGTCTATATGCTACAAAAGTTTTCATGCATACATATACCTCCATACCACAAGAAAAGTACTTGTAATGAATTTTTTCAAACATATCCATACCGTTGATTGCATTGCATTTTGTGGTTATTTGAGACATTTTGGGCAACAAATGTAAAATTTGGAAATCATGTCAAAAGTTGTCAATTTAGACAAAAGTTGTCAAGGAGGATAAAATGGTATTTTTCTTGTTTGGAGTCATGTTCTTAGGTTGAATAAGGTCTAATTAGACCACTTCTAATTTTTTGGGGTGGTTAGAGTTAGGGGTCAATTGTGTCAAAATTACAAAAATTGCAAAAAATGTTGAAGAGTTGTCAATCGAAAATGTAAAAGTTGTAAAGAGGGAAACCCAATGATCATTTGGGTTTGAAAAGTAGTAACTATTGAATGTGGTTAGAGAAACTTTAAAAAAGGCTTGTGAACTTAAAGGGAGAGGTTGGCACGTAATTTTGAGAAGAGAATTAATTGAAACACCCCCTCTCTATACGGTTACGTACTATAAATTCTTGATCTTTCATGGAGTGAATCTAGTGGGCAGCAGGCCTAACACCATTTTACACTTGGTTTGGATTGATTTCAATGGTTTTTGTGCAATTTAGAGACAAATTATAGAGGACCGATTTGTATACCCTGTTTTAAGGGTTTTGAGTGTATGAAAATGACATTTTAAGCCATTCCACCCACTGTTTTGTTATGTAATTTGGTGGAATGGGTCACTAGGGAATGATTTAGGTGTGTACATGGTTTTTTGGAGTAGGGAAGATGTTTGAAGGATTTTTTTGTTGCTATCCAGAAGGTTTTTGTGCAAATTGTACTTGAAAATGGAGGTTTTGAACTAGGGTTTGGTGAAATATTGATGATAGAGGCTAGTGAGTGAACTTATAAGCATATTAAGACATAATTAAGGGTGTTTTAAGTGGTGGTTGGGCTAGAGAAGGTCTGTGATATATTTTTTCAATAAACCCCCATGTAAATTGCCTAGAATGAGGGTTTCTTGTTTAGATTTCTTGGAAAGTGTTTCACTGCAAATAAATGGTGAAATTGGAGGTTTTGTTGACTGGTTGTTGCTTCCCCATTGAGTTTTTGGATTGAGGAGGAGTTTCCAATATGGCCCCTTTGTAAAAGTGACCTAATTTGTGGTCTAGGACAGCGTAGGTGCTTTGTTTTTGTCAAAGTTGTTCTAAAGAAACCTAATGGTGTTTTGAGGTAAAGAAACCTTTATTGAAAACCTACATGGAAGAATAGGTAAGTTTGTGGAAGATAGGAAAGGACATGATGAAGGTGATTTTTTTATGGGACAAAAAAATTAATGGAAACTTGCACATTAACATTAATGAAAGCTCTTAAGTTTTCCAAATTAGTTGAAAATAAAAGTTTTCCCACAACCGTCAGTAATAATGAATTTAATGTTCAATTCTATGTGTAACAATGAAGATTAATAAAATAATCAAATTAGTGGTCTAAAAATTATGAAAAAAAAAAAAAACTCAATATAAACATCTACCTAAAATGAAATAGAGTGAATTTCACTAGCCATGCTAGAAGTGGACTACTATAAGCAATGAAAAGAGAATTCATAAGTAAATTTGTGTTAAGTAAATGTCATGTTTTTTATATTTTTGTTCTTCAAACTCATACAAATTAAACTTTTTTATGCAACTCCCATCTAATTCAATGTTGAATTCTATGTGCAATTGTTATGATTGATATTTAATCATTAAAGGAATTTAGTTTATATTGCCAAAAACAAACAAATATACTAAATATAAACATTTCAATATTACCAAAATGAATATATTACCTGAGATAATGTAAAATGATGTAGAAACTTCAAAATGTCTTCTTCTACATTGTCTAGCATGTAGATCGGTGGGAAAAAGGTGATGGATCAAGCATAGATTGGTACAACATGAAGTTAATTGCATAAAAAAAGGCTTTTCTGAATCAAATAAAGCACTAAACTAGACAAATACAAAAACATGTGGGCCTGAATCATTGGAAAAACCCTTATTTTACCATTTCAAGGTAAAATACATTTGACTCTCACCAAATTTGGTGCACACCAAATTTAGCACTCACCAAATGTGTTGTTTTCAAGTCTTCACCTTCCATAGAGACAAAGGGAGTGAGATTTGAGATAAAGAGAGAGGTGATAGGAGTGAGAGAGATTAGTCTAGGTAGTGTGGTAGCGATTGATACCTGAGAGCGATAGAGGTTTGAGAGGGATGGAGAGTTATCTAGTTATAGTGGGGGGAAATACCTGACAACGAGAGAGGGGTAAGCAAGGATGAGACTTGAGAGATACAAAAAGACCAAAGGGGGAGAGAGAGAGCTGAAAGAGAGAGAGAGAGAGTGTGTGTGTGGGAGAGGGGGTTGGAGTGAAATATATTTGTCTAGGTAGGGTGGGAGGTAAGTGAGACTTGATAGAGAGGGAGTGTGAGAGAGGGAATTGGAGTGACATAGATTAGTCTAGGTAGCATGGGAGGGAGTGAGACCCAATAGAGAGAGACTCGAGATGGAGATGTTTATTCAGTTATGGTGGGCAAGAAGACCTGAGAGGGAGTGGGAGAGAGAGGGAGTGGGAGATAGAGGGATGGGAGACCTAAATCGTCAACCCTAAACCCTTAAAACCAAACCCTTAAACCCTCTACCCTCTACCCTCTACCCTCAACCCTCAACCCTTAAACCCTTTTAAAGACAACTAAACTCTCTACCATAATCCCTCAACCCTTAAACCCTTTTAAACCCAACTAAACTCTCTACCCTAATCTCTCAACCCTCAAACCTTAATCTCTCAACCCTTAAACCCTTAAACCCTAAACCCTCTACCCTCTACCCTAAACCCTTAAACCCTCTACCCTTTAATTGTAAATCCTATACAATTAACCCTTAAACCCTTAAACCCTAAATGCTAAACCCCTAAAATCTCTACCCTCAACCCTTAAACCCTTTTAAAGCCAATAAAACTCTCTACCCTCTACCCTCTAGCTTTAAAGCCAATAAAACTCTCTACCCTCTATCCTCTACCTTTAAACCCAATACCCCATACCCTCAACCCTTAAACCCTTTTAAAGCCAACTAAACTCTCTACCCTAATCCCTCAACCCTCAACCCTCAACCCTTAAACCCTTTTAAACCCAACTAAACTCTCTACCCTAATCTCTCAACCCTCAACCCTTAATCCCTCATCCCTTCAAAACCCTTAAACCCTAAAACCCTAAACACCTAAACCCTCTACACTCCCCTAAACCCTTAAACCCTATGCCCTTAAACCATAAACCCTAAACCTAAACCCTTAAAACCCTCTTAAACCCTACCTAAACCCCTAAACCCTCTACCTCTATCCTTAACCCTCTACCTCACCCTCAAACCCCCTCTTAACCCTACACCCTCTACCCTCAAACCCCCCCTCTCTCTCTCTAAACCCTACACCCTCTACCCTTAGACCCTTTTAAACCCAACTAAACACACTACCCTAATCCCTCAACTCTCTATCCTCAACCCTTAAACCCTTTTAAACCCAACTAAAATCTCTACCCTAATCCCTCAACCCTTAATCCCTCAACGATTAAACCCTAAACCCTAAATCCCTAAACCCTCTACCCTCTACCCTTAACCCTCTATCCTCTACCCTTAAACCCTAAACCCCTAAACCCTCTACCCTTTACCCTTAACCCTCTACCCTCTACCCTCAAACCCCCCCTCTCTCTCTCAACACTACACCTTCTACCCTTAAACTGTAAACTGTAATCCCTAAACCCTAAACCCTCTACCCTTAACCCTTAACCCCTAAACCTAAACCCTAAAACTTCTACCCTCAACCCTTAAACCATAAAACCCTCAACCCTCAACCCTTAACTAGGTTAAACCCCAAACCCTTAAACCATATACCCTTAAACTATAAACTCTAAAACCTAAACCCTAAACCCTCTACCCTCTACCCTTAAACCATAAACCCTGAACCCTAAACCATTAATCCTTCAACCCTTAAACCCTATACCCTTAAACCCTATACCCTAAACCCCTAAACCCTCTACACTCTACCCTAAACCCTTAAACTCTACCCTTAAACCATAAACCCTATACCCTTAACCCTAAACCCTAAACCTAAACCCTAAAACCTCTATCCTCTACCCCTCTACCCTCAAACTCCCTCTCCCTCCTCAACCCTACACCCTCTACCCTCAAACCCCCTCTTCAACCCTACTCTACCCTTAAACCCTTTTAAACCCAACTAAACACTTTACCCTAATGCCTCAACCCTTAAACTCTTTTAAACCCAACTAAACTCTCTACCCTAATCCCTCAACCCTTAATCCCTCAATCATACTAAACCCTAAACAAACCCTCTACCCCCACCCTCTTAAACCCTAAACCCTGAACCCTAAACCCTTAAACCATAAAACCTAAACCCCTAAACCATATACCTCTACCCTCTACACTCAAACCCCCCTCTCTCTCTCAATCCTACACCTTCTACCCTTAAACCATAAACCATAATCCCTAAACCATAAACCCTCTATCCTTAACACTTAATCCCTAAACCCTAAACCGTAAAACCTCTACCCTCTACCCTTAACCCTAAACTCTTAAACCCTAAAACCCTCAATCCTCAACCCTCTACCCTTAACCAGGTTAAACCCTAAACACTTAAACCCTCTACCCTTAAACTATAAACCCTAAAGGCTAAACCCTAAACCCTCTAACCTCTACCCTTAAACTATAAACCTTGAACCCTAAACCCTTAATCCCTCAACCCTTAAACTCTATACCCTTAAACCATAAACCCCTAAACCCTCTACACTCTACCCTAAACCCTTAAACCCTCTACCTTTAAACCATAAACCCTATACCCTTAACCCTTAAACCCTAAACCCCTAAACCCTCTACCCTCTACCCTTAACCCTCTAACCCTCTACCCTCAAACCCCTCTCTCTACACTCTTAACCCTACACCCTCTACCCTCCAAACCCTTTGAAACCCAACTAAACACTCTACCCTAATCCCTCAACCCTCTACCCTCAACTCTTAAACCCTTTTAAACCCAACTAAACTCTCTACCCTAATCCCTCAACCCTCAACCCTTAATCCCTAAACCCTTAAACCATTAAACCCTAAACCCCTAAACCCTCTACCCTCTACCCTTAAATCATAAACCCTGAACCCTAAACCCTTTAACTCTTAAACTCTAAACCCTAAACACCTAAACCCTCTACCCTCTACCCTCTACCCTCTACCCTCAAACCCCCCCTTTTTCTCAACCCTACACCCTTTATCCTTAAACCATAAACTATAATCCCTAAACCATAAACCCTCTACCCTTAACCCTTAATCCTTAAACCCTAAACCCTAAAACCTCTACCCTCTACCCTCAACCGTCAACCATCAACCCTCTACCATTAACCAAGTTAAACCCTAAACCCTAAACCCTTAAACCTTCTACCCTTAAAATATAAACTATAAATCCTAAATCCTAAACCCTTAACCCTCTACCCTCTACCCTTAACCCTCAACCCTTAAACCCTAAAACCCTCAACTCTCAACCATCAAACCTACACCCTCTACCCTTAAATAATAAACTATAATCCCTAAACCCTAAAAGCTCTACCCTTAACCCTTAATCCCTAAACCTTAAACCCTAAAACCTCTACCCTCTACCCTCAACCCTCAACCCTTAAATTATAAACCCTCAACCCTCACACCTCTAACCTTAAAAAAGTTAAACCTTAAACCCTTAAACCCTCTATCCTTAAACTATAAACCCTATACCCTATACCCTCTACACTCAACCCTCAACCCTTAAACCCTAAAACCCTCAACCCTCAACCATCAACCCTTAACCAAGTTAAACCCTAAACCCTTAAACTATCTACCCTCTACCCTTAATCCCAATACCCTCTACCCTCAACCCTTAAACCCTTTTAAACCCAACTAAAATCTCTACCCTATTCCCTCAACCCTTAAACCCTAAATCCTCTACCCTCAACCTTCAACCCTCAACCCTCAACCCTCAACCCTCAACCATCAACCCTCAACCCTCAACCCTCAACACTCAACCCTTAAACAATAAACCCTAAACCGTAAAACCTGTACCCTCTACCCTTAACCCTTAAACCCTCTACCATCTACCCTAAGACATTAAACCCTCTACCCTTAAACCATAAACCCTTAACCTTTAAACCCTTAAACCCTAAACCCTAAACCCCTAAAACCTAAGAGAGAAGGATAGGGAGAGAGGGTGGGAGGGAGAAACCTAAGAGAGAGGGGGTGGGTGGGAGAAACCTAAGAGAGAGCGAGAGGGAGAGAGGGTGGGAGGGAGACACCTAAGAGAGGAGAGGGAGACAAAGTGGGAGAGAAGGGGTGGGAGGGAGAGACCTAAGAGAGTAGGAGAGAGAGGAAGTGGGACATAGAGGGATGGGAGAGATACAAGGACTGAGAGAGAGAGAGAGAGAGACTTGAGAGAGGGAGAAGGGGTGGGAGAGAGAGGGAGAAGGGGTGGGAGGGAGAGGGAGTACTCGAGGGAGAGGGAGTAGGAGGGATATAGGGATGGGAGAGAGATGGAGGGAGTGAGAGAGATAAAGAGAGAGGGGGTGGGGGGAGATACCTAAGAGATATAGCGAGAGTGTGTGGGAGGGGTGGGAGGGAGATACTTGAGAGAGAGGGAGAGAGAGAGGGTGTGGGAGACAGATAGAGGGAGTGAGTGAGAGAGACAAAGAGAGATCTGACAGAGGGAGAGGGGGTAGAAGGGAGAGACTTGAGAAAGAGAGAGGGGGGAGAGGGGGGAGAGGGAGAGACTTGATAGAGAGGGAGAGGGAGAGAGAGGGAGAGAGATAGAGGGTGTGATATGTTGGAAACACAAGGACAAACAACTAAGAGGGGGGTGAATCAGTTGTCACATGAATTCAAAACATATTCAACTTATTAACCTTATTCTTAGATCTGATAATTAACCATGAAAACATAAATCATAAACACATCAAAGACACACATAACACAAGGATTTTTTACATGGAATCCCTGTTAGGGGAAAAACCATGGTTGAGGTCAGTCCACATGATTATACCCTTTTAAAATTATAATGAAAATGATATGGGGAATACACATGGATTTAGGCACACTGCCTAAAGCTCACTACTCAATTACAACAAGGTTAAACACCCAAGGGAAGAAAAACTATCTTACAAAAATAATTGGATTACATCTGTAGTGATTTGAACTAATAAAACAACATTTGCTAATGCTTGATCACAGTTCCAGTTAAGCACATGAACAAATCTTCACTCTTCTTTACTCTTCTTCACACTCTGCTCTACCTTCGAATGATTTAGATCAATATTCACACACACATACATAGAATCACACTTTGGCATACACTCACACACTTCAATTCCAAAAACAAATCGCTCTTATATATCTACAACAAGTAATTTCAACCCTTCATGTCAGCTTCAACAAAATAATAAAATGAATATAAACTGTCAACCCAAAACACTAAAGATTATTAATGCAAATCAACCAAGGTCAGCCACAACTTAGTGAAGACCCAAATCAACATCTTCAATAGGAAAAATTTTAATTAATTAATCCTTGAAGATCCACAACATGCCACAAACACCATGTCGGCCAAGAACAAGAAAAACATGAACATGCAAGAGAAAATCACCAACCTCAAGCACAACGATCAATGTAGATGTGCAACAAAGATAGAGCACAATATAGAAACATCCACAAGCATCAAAAATCACTAGAGAAGCATCTACAACAACTAAACTAACTGAAATAGCATCATCTTTAATCAGTAATACAACCTGAAGCAATAGAAAAACTATCAGAATGAGAATCTTTATAACTCAATCAAATCTTCACGTGGATCTCTGAAACTTGACATGGATAAACTAGATACACTTAACAACAAACCCTTTAGTCCACAACCTTTGATCA